>JAYJMB010057424.1:0-27307 GCA_036873735.1 Pouteria campechiana | reverse complement strand
TCCTAGGAACTCTCATGGACACTAATCTAGTGCTCCTCAAAGTTGGCAATATAATGTTTCCTAACAACATTAGGACAAAAGCATAGTCAAATATCTTGTATCTTCAGTGCAATGGAACCAACTACACCACTTTAGTCTAACCAAGATGCAAGCCGCAGCTTTCCATTGTCCTCAGGCCCAACGGCACCATGGCATCTTATGTGAGACGAATCCGTTGCTTACACTAATTGTGAGATTTCATGAAGAGCAGATTCATTAATGTAGTTTGTTGTGGAGAGGTGGAAAGACGGATCCAATATTTTTAAAAATTGCAGGTTACCGTAGAAAGGCAAACAAAGGATGAATCTCAGTAAAGACCGCCGCATCCACTGGTTCCACAGAATGAAACTGAAGGGCGAGTCTCAGTAAAGACTGCCGTATCCGCTGGTTCAGCAAAACAAAATCGAAGAGCGAGCCTCAGTATAGGCCGCTATGTCCACTGGTTCTGCAAAATGGAATTGAAGGGCGAGCCTCAGTAAACGCCACCGCATCCATCGGTTCCACAAAACAAAATTGAAGGGCGAGTCTCAATAAAGACCGCCGCATCAACCGGTTCCACAGAACTGAACCGAAGGGCGAGCCTCAGTAAAGGCCGCCACATCCGCTAGTTCCGCAGAACGGAACCGAAGGGAGAGGCTCAGTATAGGCCGCCACATCCACCAGTTCCGCAGAACGGAACCAAAGGGAGAGTCTAAGTAAAGGCCATCATATCCACCAGTTGTACAAAACGAAACCAAAGGGCAAGTCTCAGTAAAGACCGCCGCATCCGCCAGTTCCACAGAACAGAACCAAAGGGTGAGCCTCAGTAAAGGCCACTGCATCCACAGGTTCCATAGAACGGAACCGAAGGGCAAGTCTCAGTAAAGACCACCGTATCCGCCAGTTCCGCAGAACGGAATCGAAGGGCGAGTCTTAGTAAAGACTGCCACATCCGCTGGTTCTGCAGAATGGAATCGAAGAGCGAGCCTCAGTATAGGCCGCGGCATCCACCGGTTCCACAGAACGGAACCGAAGGGCGAGCCTCAGTAAAGGCCGCCGCATCCACAGGTTCCACAGAATGGAACTGAAGGGCGAGTCTCAGTAAATATCACCATATCTACCGGTTCCGCAGAATGGAACCGAAGGGTGAGCCTCAATAAAGGCCACCGCATCCGCCGATTCCACAGAACGGAACCGAAGGGCGAGGCTCAGTATAAGCCGCCACATCCACCAATTCCGCAGAATGAAACCAAAGGGTGAGGCTCAGTAAAGACCACTTCATCCACCGGTTCCACAGAACGGAACCGAAGGGCGAGTCTAAGTAAAGGCCGCCATATCCGCCAGTTCTGCAAAACAAAACCAAAGGGCAAGTCTCAGTAAAGACTGCCGCATCCACCGATTCTGCAGAACGGAACCAAAGGGTGAGCCTCAGTAAAGGCCGCCGCATCCACAAGTTCCACAGAACGGAACCGAAGGGCGAGTCTCAATAAAGGCCGCCATATCCACCAATTTTGCAAAACTAGACAGAAGGGCGAGTCTCAGTATAGACCGCCAGTTCCGCAAAATGGAATCGAAGAGCGAGTCTCAGTATAGGCCATTGCGTCCACCGGTTTCACAGAACGGAACCGAAGGGCGAGCCTCAGTAAAGGCCGCCGCATCCACCGGTTCCACAGAACGGAACTAAAGGGTGAGTCTCAGTAAAGACCAATGTATCCGCTGGTTCCGTAGAATAGAATTGAAGAGCGAGCCTTAGTATAGGCTGCTACGTCTGCCGATTTTGCAGAATGGAACCAAAGGGCGAGTCTCAGTAAAGGTTGTTGTATCCGCCGGTTCTGAAGAATGAAACTGAAGGGCGAGTCTTAGTAAAAGACCACCATATCAGCTGGTTTCACAGAACAGAATTGAAGGGCATGCCTTAGTATAGGCCATCGCGTCCACTGGTTCCGCAGAACAGAACCGAAGGGCAAGTCTCAGTAAAGGCTGCCATATCCATCGGTTCTACAGAATGAAACCAAAGTGCGAATCTCAGTAAAGAGCGTCGTATCCACCAGTTTCATAGAACGGAATTGAAGGGCGAGCCTCAGTAAAGGCTGGCGCATCTACAGGTTCTGTAGAATGGAACCGAAGCACGAGTCTCAGTAAAGGCCACCATATCCACCGGTTCCACAGAACTAGACCGAAGGGCGAGTCTCAGTAAAGGTCGCTGCATCCACTGGTTCTGTAAAATGGAACCGAAGGGCGAGTCTCAGTAAAGGTCGCCACATCCGTTGGTTCTGCAGAACGGAACCAAAGGGCAACCTGAGCGAAGTCGTCACTGGTTCCATGGTTTAGAACCAAAGGATGACATGAGCGAAGCCGTCAAAGATTCCGATTCTACAAAATGAAACTAAAGACCATGCCTAAACAGAGGATGATAAGCATTCTAGTTTCATAGAGCATGGAGCCAAAGAGTGGGCCTGATCAGAGGCCCTAGAGTTTCCTAGTTCCGCAGAATGGAACCATTAGTCATGCCTGAATAGAGGCGATTAAGATGCTGATTCTGCAGAGCAAAACCATAGGGCATGCCTCAATAGAAATGGTTAAGATTCTAGTTCCAAAAAACGGAACCGAAGGGTGAGCTCGAAGTGGGTCCATCAAGTTTTGGCTTCTAGTAGAGAAATGGAGGATGCGCTCCACTAAGAGGGCCAAAGTATGTACTCTCAAGAGAGAGCCATCAAGTTTTAGCTCCCAAGAGAGAGCCAAAGTATGCACTCCCAAGAGAGAGCTATCAAATTTTGGCTCCCAAGATATAGTCGAAGGATGCTCTCTTAGGAGATAGTCATCGAGTTTCGGCTCTCAGGAGAGAGCCAAAGGATGCACTCCCATGAGAGAGCCGTCGAATTTACTACTTCCAGGAGAGAGTCGAAGTACGCGCTCCCAAGAAAGAGCTGTCAAGTTCTGGCTCCTAAGAGAGAGCCGAAGCACGTGCTCCCAAGAGAGAGCTGTCAAGTTTTTACTCCTAGTAGAAAGATGGAGGACACGCTCAACGAAGAGGGCCAAAGTATGCACTCCCAAGAGAGAGCTGTTAAGTTTTGAAAAGCTGAGCATTGAATCATTTACTACACCTATCGCATATCGGGAGCACCATTAAGACAGAAATATGTGGAAGCGTGGAAGCATACACCTAGGATAAAATAAATGAGAAGACAGGTTTTACCACGTCTCCTTGAGGGGGGACTGGTGTTAGGGAACTCTAACACAAATACCTAATTCGTCGGGCTATGCTTTGCCATGTGGGATCCCTATTCAAAAGGGACTTCTATTTCTTAACTTTGTACAATCCAACATTCATGGGACTATCAGTAGTTATCTCTACGGAGCCCATTTTCTAAGAGGATTGGGTATCTTCTTTGCGTACAGACTGCATATGCATCCCAACTACGCACCCATGCTCATTTATAAATACACTCAGGTATGTACCTCCAAGAAAGAAGCTCTCTAGTCTCTCTCTCTCTCTCTCTATTATTCACACCCCCTATTAAGATCCCTATCTGACTTGAGCGTTGGAGTGCCCATGCCGGGACTACCCCCGGCGCCCTCTGACATTTTCTCTGTCTTGCAGGATTCTGGGCGGGATCTTCTCAAGTGCCAGATCAGCATTTCGTTTGGGGATAACCCAAACAAATATGAATAACTTTGATTTGGAATTACTAGCTATAAATTGAATTGTGGTTTGTGTATATCTGAAATATATTAGTTGAAAATGAATTGAGGGTTGCAAGTGTAATTGATTGAGATTATTGCCCTATACAGAATAATCTGAGAAGGATGAAAAGGAATGGAGCTGGAAGAGTGTATAATGATTTGTCAGTAGGTAAGTAGGCATTTGTTTTTATTACATAATTAGGGATAATGTTTATCCCTTTGTTTGAATTCTAGGCATGTATGTTTTGATTGGGGATAGTGGATATCCCATATTTGTTTAAGATTGTGTTGTTTATTTGTTAAGAATAATGATATCCCTTGGAATGATTAATTGATATTTGGTCTAGCCTTGGATATCTAATATGATGGATACAAAGTATTCCTTTGTTGAATATTTAATTTGAAGTTTGATGCAATAGAGATTGATTTATTGGATGAAGATAACGTGGATTTCTTTATTTGGTATGATTGATGAACATATGTTCATTACAATTATTTATAATGATGAATATCAATTGTTTGATATGAAATGTGTTCATTGGGAATTAATTATTGTTGATGATATTTGTCTACTTACT
This sequence comes from Pouteria campechiana, assembly GCA_036873735.1. Taxonomy (NCBI): domain Eukaryota; kingdom Viridiplantae; phylum Streptophyta; class Magnoliopsida; order Ericales; family Sapotaceae; genus Pouteria; species Pouteria campechiana. The sequence continues at coordinate 23,027 of JAYJMB010057424.1, read as the reverse complement.
GAGTTGCTTGGACTCACACCTTCTTGTTTAAATTTTTAGCTGATAGGTCAAGCAAAGGATTTCTAAGAAAGATTAAAGACTTATGATGTATGATGGATTGGGATTGGCACCCCCTTTGTGTGTATTTGTGTAATGATAATATCATTGTATAATTGTAATTGAAAATCAGAATGTTATATATTAAATGTGATCATATGGCATGTCATGATAGGAATAAATGTATATGACATTTATATGGATTTGTTTATTACCATCATCGGGGCGAAGCAGGTTCTGGGCTATGGATAAAAATGGCCCAACTTAGTGAGTTTTGTTAATATTTTATGATTTTAATTCAATTGTGTATTTGATGATAAATGTATAAGATCATGTTTTATATTGAGATTAAAAATCTATTTGATAAGTGATGTGTATCAAGTTTTAAATATTAATAATACAGGGTAGACTATGCCAAACTTTTGGCAGAATATTTCCCTAAATTAGGAATTTGTAAGGGAAATATGGACCTCAGGGTGAAGTGACCTGGAATGGGACCCGAGTACCCCTACTCTAAAAGTAGGCAAAATTAGGTAAAATATAGTGCAAAATGGTAGGTGGCGTCTTGAAAAACGAGGCATGACAAAATGGTATCAAAGCCCATAAACTTATCACTTAGATAAGTTTAAGTTGAGAGATGATCTAAAACAATGAAGGCATTGGATTTTAGAAGAAAGAGATAATGACATGCCAATAAGAATTATGAACTCATGAGAAATATGGAAGAACATAGAAATAGAAAAGAAATGTTATTTGTATGTTAAACGCATGAGTTAGGGAATTGAGGCACTAACAAATTGATAGAAATGGTGCAGTCATGGTCTAAATATGAGTTGATTTATTATTTGATTAAAATGAGATGATAAATATTTGTGATGATCAGGGTAGCATAGTAAAGCATGGTGATATGCTTATATACATATTGTTGGAATGTTTGGTGATGCTGATATACGTCTTGTTTTAATTAGTTTGTTATTGCTTTACAAGGTATGTAGATTTGAAATGATGAAACTTTGAAAGTTTCATGAATAAGTATTGGTAATTGAATTTGGTTTGGTTGTTTAATTAAATTATGATGGAATCTTTGGATTCCTTTGGTCAAATGGGCTATATGACTTTCGTTAGCTATTGAATTATTTTGATTGAATGTATATGAGAAATTTTGAATATGGCTTCATGTGTTTTGTGGTTATAGTTGGTTATTGTAAATGATGAAATGTTAATGAATGTTTTATTGAATAACTTTGCTTGTGAATAAGTAGATTGAATGAATTATTGGATAGAGCTAGCGACTATCCCCTTTGTTTGATTACATGTGGGCTATTTTGTAAGTGATGGGTTGATGTTATGAGTTGGAGGGATAAAAGTTTGTATTTCAAGTATTCGTTTAGAAAGTTGTTCATTGAGTAATTTGTGGAATTGCAGTGTTGTTGTGATAAGGTACAGTATGATGAAATGATGTGAATTATGATTAATGAATTTGTATACTTTTAGGATTATTTGATTGAGAATTGGGATGCATGCTTGAATGGGAATAAATGTTGAGATTTGGACATTAGTTAGAATACAATTGGTATGTAATTGAGTTTGGATGCTTGTTTTGAAATTGATTAACATTTAATGTTGATATGGGCTATAGATAAATGATTGAATGGTTTGATGAAATATTGTGTATATGAGATGTAAATTTGTAGGATATGCCTTGTGAGGCATTTAGGTTTGTGTGGTGGTAGAATGACTAGAGTTTGGATGACACAGAAATGTGAATATTGTAGAGACTTTGTTTGGTTTAGGTTTGACTATTGAAATAGGACTTGACCATTTAGTTATTTGGTAAGTTTGGATGTTTGGCCATTAGGCTGAGGTTGGCCTTTTGATTATTTGATTGAGTTTTGAATATTTGTTTATTTGATATAGTTACTTGATTGAGGCTTAGATACAAGAATGTGGTTCATGCTTGGATTTGGATGAGTCTTGGATTAGATTGATATGTATTTGAGATTAGGATACCTACTAGAAATTGATTGTTGTGTATTTGAGGATTGAATACCTGTCGGGTTAGCTACTTTGGATGTTCAGGATCCCATTTGATTATGCCACTATTGATGGCGAAGAGGCCTAATCAACCTATTATATGTAGATTTCTTGGCTTATTTCGTAAGTGTGGATGAGAACTTGTAGCTCTTTGGTTGCAATGAAGGTGAGATACCATGTGGTCATGGATCTGACAACATTTGTAGACGAATTGTATGGACGAACCAGAATACACCAAGTTGTAAGGGAGTTGAGTCCACTTGATTGTGGTTGCCACCTAACTGTGGTTTAGACCACTTGGTTTGATTGTAGTTGCCACTTGATTGTGGTTTAAACCACTTTATTTGTGGCTGAGTCCACTTTAATGTAGCCTCCTAAGCATGGTGTTGGTTAAGAACAGGCAAATGAAAGTATAGATACATTGGTTTGTATAGGCCACTTGATAGTAGTTCCATTTGCATATGTGAAATCGATTGGGTGATGAATAGATGATGAGACATATGAGGATAGTAGTATAGTAGTATGAAATGACATTGTTGTATAAATATTGGTATTATATTGATGGGATTGTATAATTTATTATGGAATTGTTGTACTTTAAATTTATCGAGATTGTATTTGTGTTGTAATATGAATTGTATTAGCATCATTTGAGTGACACTCAATAGATGCCATCCTCATGATGGAAAATGAATTAGGAAAATGACTTGTTATGACATGTGTTTGTATGATATTGATTATGATTATGTAAAGTCATAACATTGGTAAGGAAAACTAATTACAATTCAAGATGTGGAGATACTAATTGAAATTGTTGAACTAAGTATTGAACTCTTACTATTCGATACAATGCATGAAATTGATGGAATGGGTAATTATCTTCTGTAAATTATGAAATATTATTGAAATTTGAGAACTATTAACATATTTTGGATATACCTGATGTACAATTTGGGTGGAATTAAGTGATGATTGTGATATAAGTTTTGAATTGAATTGTGAATTAAAGAAATCATGAAAAAGTTTATAGTATTAAAAGTTTAGAGGATGAAACATTATTTAAGGAGGGGAGTCTATAACACCTATGGTATTTGAAATCTATTCATGTGAAAATGGGTATAATTTACTCTATGAATTTGATAAATTTCACTCTTTTGAGCTATATAAAGTCAATGAGAAGAAAAGAACTTAAGTGGTGAAATTGAGCAAAAGTATGTTTATGATCTATAAGGTTGGCCAAAAATAGTCATCATATATATTGTAATGTATGTGAAACATTAGTTTGAGCATTGGATGCAACTTGGAATGTAAATCACATATGGAGTCATTTATAGCAGAAATGTTTTTGTAAAAACAACTGAATAAGTGATTTTTAGAAATTTATCTCAAATGAAGTGGTGAATACTATGAACAAGTCTCATTTCATGTATGAGATTTGTGGGAAGTGCTTATTATGATATCCAAAATATTTTATGTGAAATCCATTAGTGATTATTACAAGTGTGAATTTTGAATTTGAATAGCCTTTGTGATGAATGGATCATCAATTGAGTTTGAAGTGAGAGTTAACTTCTTAAATAAGTAGTTTATGAGGATTAGGCATGGGATTAATGGAAGAATGAAATGATTAAAATTTTAGTGATGATGAATGGGAGAAAAAGTTGAAATTTTGGAAGAAAACTAAAGGAGCACAAGTGTATATTATGAAAATGATGAATTTGAAAAAGGGATCATTATGATTGATTTTTGATAAATAAGTTATATATCATGAAATTATCTATCCAATGAAAGAAAAATCACTCGATTCCAATGTCATATTAGGAAGTTATGACCAATACACCAAAACTATTCCAATTGACTGAAAAATAATGATATGAACAAGATAGGTCAACTTTATTAAACTTTTGGACATGTTTTGGGGATAATTTTGAAAAAGTTGTTAATATAGAAATTGTATCCCTTGAATTTATATTTCCAATGCCTCAAAAAACAAGTAATTTGGATATCGTATGTAGAAATTCTAATTAAATTACTAACACTATGTCGGAATAGAACTTCCTTGCCATGACAAGGATTCAGAAAACCAATTTTTTTGGCATTCAGCAAGTCCTTATAGTGGGAAGGCTTTTCCCTACCATGGCAAGGCCTTTCCCTACCATAGTAACCTAATTTCCTATTACGGCATGGTTTCAGAAGTGTATTTTTTGGCTTATCCAGCAAGTCTTTGCCGCAGCAAGAGTCCTGTGCGCGTCGAAGCACCAAAAAAATGTGATGTTTTAAGCCCCAAACCCATTCCATTTTCATTCTAATCCACCATGTTTTCTCCCTTAACATTGTTCTTCCTTCTCTAACTCCGTTATGCCCCATTTTTCATTAATTTTGCTAGAAAACATGGGTGCTACCATGCCTCTTGGCTTGAAATTTTGGAATTTGGACGGCGGGAAAGGGAAGATGAACCAATTTTTGGTAATTGGAGGAAACTACTTGGAGCTTTGGACATGGATCCTTGTTTATAGATGAAAATCATGCTTGGAATTGGTGGTAAGTTACCTTATCTTATCCAAAAATTTGATATTTGTAAACTATGGTTTTATGCAACTTTTTGAAAAGTGATTTTTAGATGACATTGATATGGGTAATCATGGGAAAAGTAAGTAATGGCTTGATTACCATGAATTAGGAATGATTTGGCTATGGAAATCATGAGTTTTGACCTGTGAGAGTTTTGTGAATAGTGACTTTTGGAGAATTTTATGATTTCTATGAAGTTAGTGTGGGGAAATGAATTAATATCTAAATTATGATATTTAGGTACTAGTATAGAATAATTTGGATCAGTGACAATGGATATTGGACTATGGTCTAATTTGGGTTAATCAAGGAAAATTGTTTATGGGTTATGTAAGCCACAAATTTGTTGAATTAAAGGTTTCATTGAGTTGGTTTGAAGGTATTTAAGCCTTATTCATGATGTATAATGTAGATTTGATGTTAGAAACAAAGTATTTTGAAATGCTCGTGAATGAGGTATAATATGAATAAGTTTGATTTGGAATTACTAGTTATAAATTGAATTGTGGTTTGTATATATCTGAAATACATTAGTAGGAAATGAATTAAGAGTTGCAACTGTAAATGATTTGGATTATTGCCCTATACAGGATGATCTAAGAAGGATGAAAAGGAATGCAGCTGAAAGAGTGTATAATGATTCATCAGTAAGTAAGTAGGCATTTGTTTTCATTATATAATTAGGGATAACGTTTATCTCTTTGTTTGAATTCCAGGCATGTATGTTTAGTCAAGCCTTGGATATCTAATATGAGGGATAGAAAGTATTTCTTTGTTGAATATTTAATTTGAAGTTTGATGCAATGTGAGATTGATTGGTTGGATGAGGATAACATGGATTTCTTTATTTTGTATGAATTGATGAACATATGTTCATTGTGATTGTTTATAATGATGAATATCAATTGTTTGATATGAAATGTGCTTATTGGGAATTAATTATTATTGATGACATTTGTCTACTTACTGAGTTGCCCGGACTCATGCCTTCTTATGTAAATTTTTTAGTTGATAGGTCAAGCAAAGAATTTATGAGAAATACTAAAGACCTATGATGTATGATGGATAAGAATTGGTACCCCCTTTGTGTGTATTTATGTAATGATAATATCATTATATAATTATAATTGAAAATCAGAATGGTGTATATTAAATGTAATCAAATGGCATGTCATGATAGGAATAAATTATTATGACATTAATATGGATTTGTTTATTGTCATCATGGGAGTAAAGCAGGTTCTGGGATGTGGATAAAAATAGGCCAACTTAGTAAGTTTTATTAATACTTTATGATTTTAATTCAATTGTTATATTTAATGATAAATGTACAAGATCATGTTTTATATTGAAATTAAGAATCTATTTGATAAGTGATGTATATCAGATTTTAAATATTGATAATACAAGGTGGACTCTGCCAAAATTTTAGTAAAATATTTTCTTAAATTGAGAATTTATATGGGAAATATAGATCTCAGGGCGAAGTGACCTGGAATAGGACCCGAGTACCCCCATTCTAAAAGTGTGCAAAATTAGGTGAAATACAGTGCAAAATGGTAGGTCGTGTTTTGAAAAGCAGGGCGTAACATGAACAAACTAATTTATTGCAAAAAACTTTTAATAACGAACTTCTAGCGAAGAATTGTAGTGAAATATATTTGATTGCTAATGAGCGACGAAAAAATTGTTATGTTTAGCAACAAATTGCATCATTGCTAGAAGTAATATTTGTTGTACTTTCTTTTAAACTGTTGGATGGAATATTCAAATGGATTAGATTGAAAATCTTGCCTAAAGATATGACTGGATTTTGTAATGTTGATTTAAGATCTTGAAAATAGTTATAGTGATGGGCAATGTCATAGATTGGATGACTCAATGTCAAACATGAATATTTTAATTGGAGTTTTCACAAAGTATTATTGATCTTGCCAAGCAACATTCATAATATTGATTTCATATTACTACTTTTTAGATTGTTTTTTTTTTTCTTGTTTTTGCTTATGTGAGTATGTCTTGTTTGAGAAAATTCCTTTGAGCAATTTATGTGGAGACTTTAATTCAAAAGTAGCTTTTAATCACCTAATTCACTATTCTTGCCTTGGGTGCTTATGATTCTAAAGGGACTAATGTAACCCCAATTCTATTTTTAAACTTCAACTCTAACCTTAATCCTAACCTAATTTGAAATTTTAGATTGATAGTTTAAGTTGAAATTGTAGGTTATCTGGGATTTTTATCTTAGTTCAACTTCAAAAAATATTAAAAACAACTAATTTATTGAATGCAAAGAGAACATAGAGCTGTAGTTCTTAAAGGTATTGATCAAACTTTTTTACTATAATAGTGGTGAAAATGTGTCATTTTTTGTTTCAAAAAATGAATTTTGAAAATCTGATTCTTTAATTATGTTTAATATTCTGTATTTAGCTAAGATGCAAAAAAAATTATCATTTAGCGTCTTAAATGGACCGCAATCAATTAGAAAATTTTAATCATTTTCAAATGAAATAAACTTTGGACCCATTTAAGTCTCTAAATGATACCATTTTTTGCACCTTAGATAACACATAATGCCAAACATTATTAATAAATTGCATTCTCAAAATTTATTTTCTAAAATAAAAATGAAGCGTTTGCATGTGATCAATGCACTTTCTTAAATTGACAATATCAAAATTCAACAAAACATACTTTTAATAAAATAGAGTACCAATATACTATGAAAATATAATAATGAAAGAGAAGGATATTATGTGGAGAAGACTTAAGCTTTGACAGAGTTAGATACAAGGAAAGGGAATTAAAAGACTAGTTATTCAAAGTTAAATGAATGTATTAAGGGTGGAGAAATCGAGTTAATCAGATTGCCTAACCATCAACCGTAATCCAACCAACACTTTATAAATTGGTTTGGTTCAAACTAATCTTTCCAACTCAATTTTTGATTTGAAAAATTTTTAGTGTACCAAACAAATCGCACAATAAAACGTCTTAGTTTTCACGCATTATGATGTTATAATAAGATCTAAATTTTCATCATATTTATCGCTGTATGTATTGTTCTACCATAAAAATTATTTAATTGAATATTTAGGTGAACCATTAAATGAAAAATATAAACTCATACAGTTACCTAAAATTACATTTTTAGTCTACATAAATTTCAGATCAACATGATTTTTTTAATATTTTAACTTAGTATCAGGTATAAATTGGGGTTAGATTTGATAAAAAAAATCAAAATGTATAAAAATTAGAGAAGCTTCCCCATTTTCACTGAAGAATTAACTTTCTACTTGACTCTATCACTAGCAAAACTAAATTGTGGTAGCTGGATCCGGGTTGTACGCAAACCAATTTGCCCCTATTTTCGTTGTACGAACATATTACCAGTCATTAAGAAGCAGTAAGTTCATGAGAAATCTGCACTTCTTTGAATTTCTCTTCAACAACAAGTTTCACCTGCATTTATTTTGTCATTTGTCTACGTACATCTCTGTACCTGTGGGTTAATCTTTCTTCCATCATGCAGCAAGAAAATGTAATAAGACACTTGGACATTTGTGAAAATCTCTGTCAGTGACAAATTTGTGTAACAAGAAAATGTAAACCTTAGTGAAGCTTGTCATGTTGCCTGATCCATTTTGTTAATTTATTGAATTCTGTATGGACTAAAACGGGACCTGGCCGTGCTGGATTCATACCATCCTGATGCTGGATTCAGACCATCGTAAGCTCGCTCAAGAACTTAAAAACTCCTACAAAGTAGACTAGGACTTGAAACTCGGCCTGCACTTTGGCCTTATCTTCCTTGTTTCCTGCCCCGATCCCAGTCGACTGACAGACCCACACAATTTCACTGGAGACGAACCTAGTTTTGGCGGACTTTTCTGAGCGGGCCGATTGCGGATTATCTGATTAATACCAACAGTAAAATGCATCACCTTTCAAAATTTGACCAGGAACTGTAACCAGATTGGGCATAAGATAGAATTAAGAAAGATCAACAAATCAACCTCCTGAAAACTTTGTGAGATGTGTGAGTCAAAAATGATTTCTTCTGATTTCTTAGGAACTACTATAAGATTAAATGATTGATCTTATTATCACAAGATTAAGTTAATAATCGTATAGTAATGTAGTCCACATAAAAATTCCCGTTTAAAATTTCAAGCTTGGCATCCGAACCTTCCCATGTGAACTCTGACCTTGCCTCCATAGCCATTTATTGGGCTTCACTTCACTCGCTTGCATGATTTAACTTTCATCAACTCAACTCCCCGAAATTATGCTTACGTAAAGTTTTCACCATAATTATGCTAAAAATGCATATTTATTTATAAAATCTAATTCATTTATCATGATTAATAGCTTCTTAGGTTGAGATTCAAAATTTTATATTAATTGAATATTTAAGTGGGCTACAAACAGGGTAAAAACTTTAACGGAAGCATATTCGTCGTCAGATGAGATAAATTTTATCATATATGTTTAGTTAATATATAAACTATAATATATAAACTAAACTCAATCCATTTATCATATATGTTTAGTTAAAATTCAAAAAATTATCTTAATTAGAAGTTTAACAATGAGGATCATCTGATGCACCGCAACAGTAAGTTACTGATGCCACCAATCACATTTCGTGTCATGAGAAATAAGGATATCTAGCTTGTAAATTCTCACATGATGAGATATGAGACATTGAATGGTTAATGTAAAAAGGTGGAGCCATACGTTTTCATGTTCAACATCAATTCCGCTTCCATACAATTCCTTTATGTAAAAAAAATTAATTTAGCCGCAAATTTTTGTAAGTTTGTGATTTTTTTTTTAATGTTAAAGCAATGCTCTAGAAAATTAGTGAACACTTTTGGAATGTGCTGACAACTCTTTAATGCTCTTTTAATGAGATTAAAGTGCCTATTTTAATAGTATTAAGCATACAACACATGAGAATGAGAACATTCAGAAATGATGCAAATTGCAAATATTCATGATAAAAGAATTGTAAGATTAAAAAAAGAAAAAGGAGAAAATTTGAATATATGTCTCTATTAAATAAAATATTTTCCTATTAAATCCAATCTACTTATAATAAATAATTAATGAGAAAATTTTTAAAATTTTTATATTACTTGAGCAGTAGGCTGTCGCAAATCTTGTGACAAATTGTGAACAGCTTCTAATTGAGATGATCTAATAGTCATTTGTTCTTATAAATATAAAAATTTATTTATTATTATATATAAAAATTTAAAAATATTATTTTGATAATTTCATAATTATCTTTTTAATTTACCTAGCTTTGAATAAAGCTTTTCTCGATAGGCTGATTGCATAATATAGGAGATGACTTTTCCTACATCATTATGATGAATAGTAGGTAGAAAATCATATACTCGTTATGAGATTTTCTTAAACAATTAAAAAAGATAAGCAATTTCCTATAATAATTGAGTATATTTCATGTTACAAGAATAAGAAATAGTTGGATTTGCTTGACAATTTATGTTAGAATATAACTTGTACATTGAGTGATCATATTGTCCTTGTGAATGTATGAAATTTACATTATCCTGCACATAATACATGACAAAACATTTATTAAATTTTAGTGATGAAATAGGCAAAGGAAAGGTAGCAAATATTAAGAATATAAAAAAATTAATACTAATAGAAACTTATTACCTATGGTATTAGATATAGGGGAGTAGTCTAACAATCGGAAATTAATGAATGTAAAACTTTTTATCTTATCTTCTTTTTACCTTTCTCAACAACCCCTTTTAACCTACGTTAACCTCGACATTTTTCTTTACTTTGTTTAATTTTATTTACTTAAGTTTTTTAGATCTTCCTGTGTATCTTCATGTCCATTATCATCAAAAAATCTCAACCTATCATCCTTGGAATCTTTAAGTGTTGTATTACTCAATAAACGCTCAATTTCATCCATCGATCTCATTGAAACTTTTGAATTGTAGCTGTATGTTCTTTCGTTTTCGAAAGTCCTTACAACTATCTTCACAAAGTTTGAAAGTAAGACATTATAATGCATTGTAATCTTATATTTATCATTGAATAGTGATATACATGCACCAAACGATAATTTTAGTGAAACTTTAGAAGATGCTTAAGTCCATCTATGCAATATATATTTCTCTAGAATGACTGTTATAGATAAATTTAATAAAATTATGACTGCATGACTGCATGAGATCCCCGCGAATGAAAATTTCTTGCAAATACATGTGATAGATATCTCTTTTTCATCCCATATAACTATATGATGGTGATTCTTACCATGGACTTGGTCTGAAACTTTCAACTGCTTCAATGTTCTTGAATCATTATAGCAATTAACAGTATAATTCAAACCTTTGACATATTCATCTTGAAAATTTTTAAACATCTTTGGCGTGTACACACTTGCAGCTTGCTTTAATATATCTACATCAATACTTAAAAATGAAAAAGGTTTGAGACAATCTAAAATTCGCATGTAATTCTTTATTTCGCACATGATCCAATAACTTTTGAAAATGTTCAAAAAATCAAAATAGATTTTTCCTTGGACAAAGATAGCATTTTAATTCTTTATTAGAGCTCTCATTGCATTGTGTGCTCTTCATGTTCACACAAAATGTTACTCTTTCATACAAAAGCGCCCACTTTTTTCTATCTTTAAAAAATTACTTCAACCATTCATTATCTTCAAGATTCTACTTTTTCAGTAAAGAATTTCATGCTTCAAGAAAATCTTCCTCATGCTCATAATCATATATAAAACATTGAAAATCACTATTAAATGTATTTAAGCCTACAAATATATGACTAAGATATTTCAATGCATTCTGATACATATGCCAAACACAAATATAATGAATAGTATTTGGCTTTTCAAGCTTTATTGCAGCAACCATAGCCTTATCCTGATCTATCAAAATAGTTTTAGGCATCTTTCCAAACATTGCTTCCAAAAATGTTTTGAATAACCATCTAAAGGCATCAATTGTTTCATCATAGAAAAGTGCAACACCAAAAATAATTGTTTCATTATGATGTTGCAACCTATGATTGGTGCAAATGGTTTTGCATACTATGGTCTTATATGTTCTATCAAAGCATATCACATTACCAAAATGACCATAATGTACTAGCATTCTTTCATCAACCCAGAAAAAATTTGTACTATTTTGCTCACTATTAACTTGAATAGAGAAAAAAATGAGTGACCTTGAACTTATTTCTTTTTGAAATACTCAAACAAACCTTTTCCATGAAAGTCTTTCATGTCATGCATCCTTCTAGTCCATAAATAATTTTTCATTAAAACTTGCATATACCCCACAACTTTAGAACCTCCAACTTGACGAGACATAAATTCAAATATTTTTTTGATGCAATACTAGAACTATCACAAATTAAGCAGTTATCGCCTAAGCATAAGTTAATTTTCTTTAAGATCTTAACATATGGACCTTATTTAGAGATTCAATGGCATGATTATGATTGTTTTTAAATTTCGTAACCCTATATTTACCGTTCTCTTGAAGATGAACTAAAATGGATGCACTACAATTTGTTATTGTCTCATCACAATGGTGCTTGTAATTTCCATATCTTTTATAAGGCATTCAATGACTTTCTTGTGAGCATACTAATTGTCTATATTTTACCACTCTAGTAGTTCAATCATTCATTTATGAAAATTCACTGCTTAACCCCTATTGAACCATTTTCCTCATTTTATACTTGTGTGTGGTGCTTTGTAAAATAAGTAATAAAATAGTAACGTGCATGAAGGATAAAGCTAATAGATAAACACACACAAACAACAAGATTTTTATAGTGGTTCAGGAAACCCGTCCCTACATCCACTCTTCTAAGAGTACACGCTCATTGTGTCTTGGGTTTCACTATGTCCCATATAATGAAAATACAATATTACTCTCATCACTCTTTTAGATTTCAGCTCTAGGGAGCACAAACATAGTATTCCTAACACTTTTCTGGATTTCAGCTCTAGCAGCATAAACATAGTATTCCCAATACTCTTCCGATTTTCACAAGCTCACCAGAAAACTCTCTAGTTTTTAAGATCACTAGCAAACTTGATATTTTTTCAGAGATCACCACCAACTCTCTAGTTTTAAAATTAGCCAAAAAAATAATACACTTTTATAAAGTGTTACATTTAAGCATAAGGGAAGATAAGATCTTTTACAACTCTAGTAATACAAAAGGATCTTCCCATAATGTAAAGAGAATGGCCATTAAGAATATGAAGGTTAAAGCTCAAAAATAGATAACTGAATGTTTAAGCTCTTAGCCATGAATGGAAAGACTTGCATAAGGTTAAGCACATTTAAAAAGCTTTCCTCACAACCTTTGAATCATCCTAGTTCTTCTCCTTAAATAGCTTCTTCAAAAATTTGACTATTACAGAGGAGAAGGTTGGGATTGATTCAAGACAAGAGCAGCTTTGAATGAAAAAGACTGTTGAGATTTCTAGTGTTGGAGTGTATGATTTTTTTATTTATCTTGAGTTGCTGCAACGCCATTCAGAGAGACAGAAAAACTGTGTCAAAAGATGTTCCTCGTTTGACTTGTCATAGTTGAAAATCTGCAACACTGCTTATTGCTGAAAATGGTGACTGAAACGACTCTATACAATGAAAGTGTAGATTCTCATAGTGTAGCATAACCCAAGAGGGGAGGGGTGAATTGGGGATATAAAAATTTATTATTTAACCTCTATTGAAACATTCCCCTTTTTTGTGATTATGGGTGGTGCATTCTAAGATAAATAATAAAAATAGTAAAGTGCATGAAGAATAAAGCAGATAAGAAAACACACACACACAAATAAAATAATTTTTATAGTAGTTCAGGAATCCCATCCCTACATCTACTCTTCCAAGAATACACACTCATTGTCTCTTGGGTTCCACTTATCCCGTATAATAGAAATACAAAAATGCTCCCACCACTCTTCTAGATTCTAGCTCTAGGGGGGTTAAATAGTATTGCCAATACTCTTCTGGATTCCAGTTCTAAGCGGCATAAATATAGTATTCCCAATACTCTTCTGCTTTTCACGAGCTCACTAGGAAACTCATTAGTTTCGAAGATCACCAGCAAACTTGATGATTTTTCGGAGCTCACCAACAACTCTCTAGTTTCAAATTTACTAGAAAACATACACACTTTTATATAATATTTTACTTAATCATAGGGGAAGATTTGATCTCTTTATAACTATATATAATATAAAGATCTTCCCATAATGTAAACTAAATGGCCATAAGGATATGTAGTTTAAGCTAAAAGATAAATGACGGTTTAAGCTCTTGGCCATGGGTGGAAGGATTTGCATAAGATTAAGCTCATTTGAAATGTCTTCCTTCACCACCTTTGAATCATTTCAACTTTTCTCCTCAAATAACTTCTTTATAATTTCAACCATTGGAGAAGATGGGTTCCATTGAATACAAAAAAGAGAGTAGCAATGAATGAATAAGACCATTGAGATTTTTGCCATTGAAGTATATGCCTTTCTGATTTGTTTCGAGCTGCTACATCATTGTTCTTTTATAGAGATGAAGATAAGCTATTGCTAAAACATCTTTTCTCATTTTGACTTGGCATAGCATTGCTTGTTACTAGCAACAACGACTAAAATGAGTCTACATAATGAAAGCGCGGATGCAGATGCTATTTAGATGCAAGTTATATAAATCAATTTTCCTCTGACAAGTCATGGTCTCTCTCTATTTGCATTTGTTTGTCATAAGTTATAAACGAATTCTCCCATTAGTTTATCTTTATCTATCAGTTGATCCTTCATGAGTGGAATTTGTCTCTTATAAATAACAGACAAACTCTAGGTGGCACAGACGAAGTTAAACTGATTGATAGACAAACTTTGCTTTGTCTGTAAGAATTCCTCTAGGAGATTTATCTGTTAGTCAATCCTTCATAAATGTGTTTTGTCTATTGTAAATAACAAACGAATTCTGGATGGTGCAAGCAAAGTCAGATTAGTTGATAGACAAACTTTCCTTTGTCTACACGAACAGCGAAGTATGATATTGTTCTTTTATTCCACATTTGTCTGTCTGCTTTGTCTTGCTCAAACAGATGAAGTATATTATTCGTCTAATGTAAGTGACAGATAAACTCTGCTTTACTTTATCTTGGATGAATTGCTTTGTACTTTATCTATAGGTTTGTCTATAGTAAGTTGCAGATGAATGTGCCTTTGTCTGTTGAAGTTCATTTGTTTAAGCAGCTACTTTGTTTGTGCAGCTTCATCTATCCTTATTGTGTAACTTCTACTTTGTGTTTCACTTTGTTTGTTACTTTATCTGTAGTAATTAACAAATAAATTTGATCCACAAATGAAGTTGAGTTTCTCATTTGTTCTACATTCTTCGAGTAGCAAATGAAGTTTGTCTTTGCAACTTCTTGCTTTCTTCATTCTTAATTTTTCTGTCTTAGCTTAGCTGAAGTTGCACTCCTTTGTCTATTCATCTTGCCTTTTTATCCTCAGACAATTCTATTCTTCTAACTTTGTTGGTCAGATAAAGTTTTCTTCACTTTGTGTATGATTGTCGAGACAATAGTTCCTTCTTTCTTCATTTGTCTAAGTGCTTGATGGGATTATTTTTTCTTACTTTATCAAATTTTGTTTGGTCAGTGTAGACAGTTCAAATTTCTCAAATATCTTTCTGTTCTTTGACCATAGCTTCGTCTTCAACTACTTCTATCTTGCATTTGTCTGTGGGAGTTTCTTCTTAGACAATGCAACCTTTCTTGTTGCTTATGTTCAAAGCTTCTACTTTCTTCTTTTTCTTCTTCTCCCACGACCTTCAGCGGGTTTGGTCCCTTTTGGTAGATGATTACTTTAGTTGGTTGTAGACAATTATGATTCTATACTTAAGAATTTTTTTGCACTTGTTATGTTGTTAACTTTCATACATTATCAGAATATATTTTATCATTATGTGATTTTAACATGTTGTAGAACAAGGATAATATACATCTCTATTAAGTATATAATATGAAAGCTTAAGTGAATATGGTGCTAAGTATGGTTCAACAAATTAATGCATTAATGAATGATCAATAATGTTAAGCGCACTATAAAGTAAAAAATGTATGCTTGCATAATTAAACATTCATGATTTTGTATTCATATTAATTAAAGTTTATCAAATCTTAGTTGTACATATAATTGTTAGAGATTTAAGTACACATGTTTCTTATCTTAATAAAATTTTTGTTATCATTAAAATCATTTACAGTAATACTAACAGAAAGCACGAGTGCAAATACCATTTAGATGCAAATTACATAAATCAATTAATTTTGGACAAGTCACGGCCTCTCTCTATCTCTATATTTGTTTATCATAAGTCTTGGATGAATTTTCTCATGAGTTTTGTTGATCAGTCGATCCTTTATGAATGTGATTTATCTATAGTAAGTAATAAACGACTTTTAGCACCATAGATGAAGTCAAATTGATCAACTGACAAACTTTGCTTTGTCTTGATTGAATAGATGAATTAAAATATTCTTCTTTTGTTTATCATTCATTTGTAAAAAGTGATAGACAAATTCTGATTTACTTTGTCTTTGACGAATTAGGCTTTGTACTTCATCTATAAATTTGTTTGTAGTAATTTATAGATGAATGTGTTTTTATATTGAAGTTCACTTTGTCTAAGCAACCACTCTGTCTATGCAGCTGTGTTAGTGCCCACAGTGATGCTTTTACTTTATCTTTCAGTTTGTCTATAGTAAGTTATAGATGAATTTTGATGCCACAAATGAAGTCAAGTTTCTTGTTTTGCATTTTTTATGCAACTGATGGAGTTCGTCTCTACAATTTCTTACTTACTTTATTCTTGATTTGTCTGTCTTTGCTTAGATGAAGTTGCTCCTACTTTGTCTTTATATCTTGCCTACTTATCCTTGGACCAATTCTTTGTTCTTGCTTTTTTGGTCAGACAAAATCTTTTATCTTTGTGCACAATTGTCCGAGCAGATATTTCAATGTCATTATGCTTTCTTTATTTGTTTGAGCACATGATGGAATTGTTTCTTGTTACTTTGTCTCATACAAACTCTAGATAATAGATGGTCTATAGTTTAAGCTTTCTTATTATGGCTTTGTCTTCAACTATTTCTATCATCGCATTTGTCTGTGGAGATTTCTCATTAGATTTTATAATTAAAGCAAGCTCCTCTGCTGCCTATCTCGAAGCCTTATTTCTTCTTCTTCTATGATCTTCATATAATTTGATCTTTTTGAATGTAGCAGATATTTAAAGTAGTTGATTGTAGTTTTGCACTTAGGGATTTTCTGCAGTTGCTACATTGTTAGCTTAGAAATATATTATTTACATAAAATTTATTTATCCTTAAGTAATTTTCATATGATATAGAGCAACGATAATATACATCTCTATTTAAGCATATAATATAAAAACTTAATAAAGTATAGTGCTAAATATGATTTAACAAATTAACACATTAAAGAATGATAACTAAGGTTAAGCGCACCATAAAGTGAAAGATGTATGCCTGCATAATTAAACATTCATGATTACGTGTACATTTAACATTATCAATTAACATTTATCAAATTATAATATACATATGATTATTAACAATTTAATCACATATATTATTTTATCTTAGTATAAGTTTTATTATCATCAGGATCATATACAATAACCCCAACATATTTTATCATTCTAGTAGTTTGATCTTTTGTTTGGGTATGCTTTCAAATGCTAAAACCTACTTTTCTTGCATATTTATTATAAAAATTAAATACATCAACTTTAGTTTGAAATTCCATACCAATCTCTGGATTGAGTGAAGTATCAACTTTATTGACATCATTTATAATAATGTCTTCTGAAATGATATTCTCTCCTATCCAATGCTTTTTTTTATATTCAGAGTTGAAGTCTAATCTACATCGTCATGGAGTATTCATATTTGAATTTTCAAAAGGAATACTATCTTTACTATCCATTCAATTTTACTACAAAGAAAAATTCAACATGAAATTAGTATATTTTTTAATAATAAAGATTTTATTCCATTTAAGAAGATTAAAAAGTTAATAACAAAGCATATAAATAGAATCTTTAAATTAAATAAGATTCATATCAAATAATTAATATTTTTTTTATCAAAGTAAGATTAAATAAATAACTTATATAAGTAAGAATATAATTTTATTAAATAGTTTATATGATTTAATATTTACATCACAAGTTCACTATGTTATCATATATATAATATTAAATAATTATATTATTCATAAAAAAATAAAATTTTAAGTTTTATGCCCAAAATAGTCAAGCTATGAAAGTAGATAATAAACCAGACATATAGTTGAAGAGGTTTACCGAATATTATTTATCCAGAGAAGAATAAGAAAACTTTAGTAGTATGAACCTTTAATTTATCAATTTGGAAAACACAAGTTTGAGGCTTTGAGAAACACAGGAAACGAAAGAGATTGGTTAAGACTTTATCTTTATTTGTGGATGGTGTTTTTTCTACCAAAACTTACAAAAATATACAGATAAATTAATTTTTCTTGCACAACAGCACAAGGGAACTATATGAAAGCAAAATGGGTGTTGAACATGAAAACGTATGGCTCCATCTTTTTACGTTAACCATTCAATGTCTCATATCCCACATATCATGAGAATCTACAAGTATCCTCTTTTCTCATTACGCGTAAGCCTTGAAAATAGGACTGTCATGTGGAAACGTGATTGGTGGCATCAGTAACTTGTGTGTTGCATCGGGTGATCCACACTCAAAAAGTTTAAATGAGCTAAAGACAAGATAAGAACTTTTTAAAAGGTTCATGCTTACGCTCTTCAGTCTATGATTCGAATTAATTTTTTAATCTTTGCTAAATAAATAAAAGGGATTTGATTTAATATATATTATCTTGATTTGTAATGACACTGATACAATGTAGGAAATCCTGGATTGGGAAGCAACAAATTTCCATCCTAATGAAAAAACATCTCTCGGTCGTTTAATTTGGGCGGGGCCCAGCAATTCCAGGTTGCGAGAAAACCATCGATAAACTTCACTTCCAGTTCCACTTGTGCAAAGGAAATGCGAAAAATAAAAAATGAAGACGTTCGAATCCAGGCATTTTTTGGCAGTAGAAAGACTTTTCAATCCAACAATGGGCTCCACACGCAGGAAATGATGCTCGGCATTGCAATTCATGATGCGCAGGAGGGGATGATTAGTGGGATAGGGAAATGTTAAACTCCCACGCGTGCGAGGAGAAAAGATTCCAAGAAGTTGCGTTGATTGGTCCACAGCGTGTGTGGGGTCCACATACTCAAGTGTGCAACCTTTCCTCAGCTCATGTTGACCGCTGGTGGAGGCCACGTCCACCCGTGGCACTTTTTTCTAGCATGCGCATGAAGATTTTGGCAGGGCTGGAGTGAAAATTCTTCACATTTTCCTGCCGAGATTTGCATAATACAATCATGAATTCTCCTAAATCACCAGCACAAGTGGTTGGCCATTCCCACCAAACCAAACACATCCCCTTGCACCCAATCTTTTGCGCACAAGCTCACACCATGATTGACACATGTGAACAAGATTAGGCCTTTCTTTAGGTGGAATCCACCGCCAACTTGCCTTAGCCAAGAATATTGCCCACACATGTGGTGGCGATGATTCTTCTCCTAACCATTCAAACTTGCATCCGTGGCTCATAATATTCGCAGAGTAGATAAAGTAACCAAGCTGTTAATATTTACTCTTTTAAGTTCTCCACCACTCCCAAGGAACGCCCTGGATCGTCCTAGCTGGGCCAGGGGTCCTCGTGTTTTAAATTACTTCTGTGACATTTGCCACTTGCCCTCAGTTCATCTGAACGGTGGGAATAAAACCCATAACAAAACAAGACTGGTTGATTATGTAGAAAGAAGAAAAGACGAGTGGATATATATCTCTTTTTTCACTCATCTAATTGATGTAATATATAACTGTTTAAATAATTTTTTCCCTTAGTCACCGTATGCCTTTTAATTAAACTTTTAATATTTTATTTTCAATTATTATCCCTTATTTATTATTTTTCTATGTTTTACTTTTTTTTTCTGCCTTGTGTCTCTTTTCCCAATTCTAAAATGGCTAAAAACTTAGTCAATGACTTTTTTCAGTGAGAGCTGAAGTGTTTACTCTTAATGATTTAACAGTCGTTTAGATGACCATAACATCAAATCACACAATCTTAAAATCTTAATCTTTTCAATGTGAATCATATTAACAGTAAAATATTCAATTGTGTAGATCTTGTAACGCAAAACCTGGATGAGCAGCAGATATTAAATACGTGAGATGTGCCAACACATTTTTCCTTGGAGCTAAAGGCCACGGTTGCCGAATTTAGAGCGTCATGATGTGAGATACCAAATTCCACCCACCTTATCCCTTTCCCCACCTAAAACGAGATTTTATCTGCACAATTAGCTTGATACGAGTAGAGGGAGGACTTTCATCTCACCAAAGTTGCCTCACGTGCCCAAGTCAAACACACGTGTGGACATCTGGCGGGTCCTTTACGTTAACCTGAAACTTAGCAACTGGTGTGCCGTAATGACACGGTTTGTATGTGTTTTCGCTTTGTTAAAAATGGGTTCCAAAAGAAAACATAAAAATGTCATAAAATGACTAAAAATAAAATAAATATATTTAAAAAAATTAAATGATCATATTAAAAAATGTGGGATAGTTAGAGATAATTAAATGCCATGTGATCACAGGAGATGAGAAACAAAAGTTTTTATCCTTCTTCAGCCTCAAAATAAAGATACCCTAGCAATTTCTGCTCACAATTATATATAAAAGTGATTTTTAAATTCACCCATAGCTGACAATCTCAACCATCTCCCTATCCCCAGCTACGTTCATCTCCTTCATTCATCTTACCACATTTAACAAAACCCCCTTACCCAACTATCACCACAAGGGATCTGTTTGCATTTAGTGGAAAAAACACGAAATGAAAAAAAAGAATAAAAAATAATGTCAAGGGTACTATAGAATATAATCTTAGATATTAAGTAAATAAAAATAAAATAGGTATGCTTTTGGTAAAAAAAAAAAATAATGGTTGAATAAAATAGGATTGTTAGATACCTAGAGATGGTCAAATTTTAAGTTTCCTTTTGATTTCTTTCCATTCCAGCATCCAACCAGCCCAAAATGAAAATGATGGGCCTTTGAGAAAGAACGGACAAGAACTGCTTGTAACCGCAGGTTAAAGGAGATTATCTCCTAATCTTACATGTACAATCTCCTGTTTCCAACAAGTTTAGTAACTCAAAGATATTTGAAGAGATTTAACTGGTTGAGAAAAACGCTTACAAAATCAAATTTCAAGGAAGCCATAAAAACAAATTCGGACGAATTATACAGAAATCAAAGCTTATAAACTATGCTATTTACAACATTGAAGGGGGTGTTTGGTTGAATGCAAAATAAAGTCAAAAAAACTTTTTACTTCCTTTTTTCCTCCGGAGACTTTTTGAGATTATTAAAAGAAGTTGCTTGCCTGGGATAAATACAAAAAGTAAAGATGTTGTAAATCAACCTTCTGATATGATCCTAAGAGGTCACTTGTTAGGTATAAATTAAAATCTTCAAATATACCGGTATCCTTATAATTGTAAGAAACCAGTGGTACCAAAACGAAAAACCTTTAAAAAATTTCAAAACTTTCTGCCTCAATAATTAATTTAATGGCTGTCAACAAGCGCTCGGAAATTCTAGGATATGCACAATATCTGAGGAGATGATGACAAACTATCAATATTTGGTCAAAAAATCACAGAGGTTTGGATGCGCAGTTCAATTGAATTACAACAGCTTCATAATGAATTGAATTGACCTAGCGCAACAGCTTCTAGGGTTTAAAAAGGCACAGGAATGATTTCACCACGCAAATGATCTTATATGTGTTTCTTCTGTAAGATTACAACAACAACAACAACTACTACTACTACAACCAAAACAACCCAATTTACAAGCATTCAACTTGAACAATGCAATCAGTGGATTAGAAAAGAAGAGGAAGGCATCCCATTCCCATCCCAGGCTTAGATCCTGAGCAAGAAAATGCTAAGTTCGGGCCCGCCGTTGCCGTCAGGGTTGAGCATGTAAAATGCTTCTGAGTCTCGACTCCCCACAACTCGCTCGAACTTCGCTCGCATGTACATGAGTTCTCCTTCAGCGCCAGCGGCTTTGTCAGCTGGAATGACGCCGGCACCAATGGAGACTGTCTGGACGGTCCTAAGCACATGCCAGTCGGATTCGCTGCTGGAGCGGGAGACGGCGTAGCCAGTCTTCCGGCCGTTGCAGTACATGGTCCACATGGGCTCGTGGAAGAGTCTAACACCACGGCCTGACGCACCACGCTCGCACTCTAGCGCAATGCGCACCAGCCCTGACGACATTTCCTTTACCAAGGAGCAGGTCGGGGTGGCCAGCTCCAGCAATAGCACTGGTTCAGACCGTGGCTCCTCTTGGACGGCAAAGCTCACGTGCCCCTTCTTTTGGCCGAAGAGGGTGCCAGTGACTCGACGGCCTAAATGGGGTGATGGTGTTGGGATGGACAGCCAACTGCAGGTTGGGATGGCTATGGGTGGGATGGGTAAGAGACCCAATATAGAGCGAAGGATGGCCGATAGGCTTAGCGATCTTGTGGGCTTCTTTGAAATTGGAGTTATCGTGTACCTGCGCACCAACGGGCGATCTTGGATGGCGATGCTTGTTTCGGTACCACAGAATGATGCCGATGATACGGTTTCTGGTCTGGGCACTTTGATGGAGTTGGAAGGAATGATCTTTCTACTGCTACTCATGCTTCTTGTACGGTGGAGTTTGACTTCGTTGTGTGACATAAGGGTGGGGATGGGAGAGAATCCTGAGAGAGTCCTGGAATTCAAAGGAAGCAAGGAAATAGACGAATTCGAAAGGCTGTGTTTCAGTAAGAGAGGAAGAAATACAGGTGGTAGAGAAGTTGAATTGGAATTGAAAAGAAAACAGAGGAGTTGGAGCGAGAGAGAGAGAGCAGCTTCGCCATCGTCTTCGCTGGCCATTGTGCGACCATGAAAACCGTTGAGCGCGCCGGCCAGCCGCAAGCGCAGCCACGCCGGCGATCGTGCGCGGCCAGTGCTCCTCCACATCGAACGGGAACACCTGCGCTGTCGGTAGCGCGAGGAAGTCGAACGTCTCGAACGCCTTGCGGAACGCCTCGTAAATGCGGGTCCGCCCCTCGGACGCCTTCGCGAGTTGCG
>JAYJMB010057403.1:0-27321 GCA_036873735.1 Pouteria campechiana | reverse complement strand
TGGGATCGACCCTTGCATAAGCACACTAGACTACACATCGACCGTGCACTTGCGAGGTATTAAATTTGAACCATCACATGATGTAGAATCTTCATTTTCTATTCTTGTTCTTTCTTCATTAGAGAAATAATCTTATATAAGCTCATCTATCATTTTAGTTACAAACTTTTTTGTGATAGCTTCTCTACTTATTTCATCAGTTGTTCTTTCTTCTACTACTATTGAAAGTGCTTTTTCCCTTTCTTCCTTGACTAATTCAAACATTTCTTCTTCTTCCTCTTCTTCCCTCAATCTTTTTGGTTATCCTGGCCTTTCTGCTTTTTCAGTGACTATACCATCTGATGCTATGGATATTCTCATTCTTTTTAGTGTTAACTTATCAATCATGTCTGAGTACTTGAATTCATCGGATACTTTATGTTATAAATCTACTTCTATCTTTCTCAATATTCTGGTCATTGCCATTCCATAAGGTAAAGGATGTCTTGCTAATGATTTGACTTGATAAAGCTATTCAGACATGAGTTTGGCTAGATCTAGCTTCTTCTTACATTTTAATGCCCATAGAAATACTTGCATCTCTTTCACAAATGTTATCCCTAATTCTAATCTTGGGATATATGTTATTGCTTAGGATATTGTATGTAAGTATTATATTCACATCTATATTCTTGGCATGTAGACTTCTTGTATCATCCCCAATGACTGTCCTTGTTAGCTATGACAACAATGTTTTCTTTCTAGGTGTTGGCCATTCAAATGTCTGCATTTCAATCAAGATTTAAGCATTCTATGATGCTTTTAGGAGACATATTTATTTCTTTATCACCAATCCAGGACTTTTTCATCTTAGGATCATAGTTGCAAAGAAGTATTCTCACCATTCTCAAATAACACTTGTTTTTGCAACTCACGAATTCGTTCCACCCCTAGAAGTTTATCCAACTGCATACTTCCATCTTCATTCCTTTGAGGAAGTCAAAATCAAGACCTTTCCTTTCAATACTTTTCTTTTATCATACTTGTTCATAAACTCATGGTAACTTTGTTCATTATTTCGAATGGTTGCCTCAAGAAGCCTATTTCTTTAAATCCTTAGTTTGTGAGGTGGATGCATCTCTTTTTATTCTGCTCTATTTCTTCTTTTACCGGATGTGGATGCTAGAGTAATCTCTATAGTTCTTGAATTTTCCATTTTCATCAATTGAGGTTTAGGGTTTTAATGTGATAGAACTTAGGGGGTGCTTGGTAGTGAGATAAGCAAATGAAAAGTGGCACCAAGAAGATAAGGAGTGAAGAAGGAAGCAATGGAAATTTGAATCACCTTCATCTAAAGAGGGAATTTTCTTCACCAGTAGTGAATGCGGGAGGTGAATATAAGATGAAGTTAAAAAAGGAGTTTTTATCGAGTCTAACCTTGAGGGGTGCAAATGAATTAGGTGGCTTTGGACAAACCTACAAACAAAGTAATGAGACTATCTCCTGTGCCAGATTTGAGGTTGCGGCTCCAGATTTGAGGTCGCAACACTGATCATGGTTAAGGCATGGTGGGCAAAAATTTTTGGCATCACATTACCAAATTTTGAGGCCGGAATTCCAATGTTGGTTGTCCAATTTTTAAGGGCCATTTGGCCCATTCCTTCTATTGTTTTTGGTTTCTTCTTCCCTCCTCTAGTTCCCATTCCCTAGCCATGAAAACCCATCAACCTAAAATCAATTTTTTTATGCTTTAGGCTAGAATCCTCATAGATATGCATGGGAAAACATGGATTTAGGGATTTAAATTCCCTTTTCTTTTTATTTGGGGATGGTTCCATGGATGGGAACCTGGTTGGAGGTGATTCGCGGTGGGTTCTTGAAGATTTGAAGTGAAAGATGATGGAAGATGAAATCCATGCTTGGAAAATTAAGGTAAATCCCTTTCTTCCCATTTGATATTGGATTTTTCATTTCTAGGGTTTTGGAATTTTTGGGGAAAATTGATGAATTTGACATGTAAATCATGAGACAAATTAGGTTCATGAGCTATGGGTAAGTTTGAAGTGTTTAATGATTTTATAGATTATGTAAATAATTTATTATTGCTAAATGTAAGTTTTATATGATTCATAAATGTATGCACAAGTTTAAGTCCTAAAAATATAGGGTAGACTCTGCTGAAATTTTGACAGAATTTCCTTTAAAAATAGTGAAACAGTGGGATTATGATAAAAATTTTCTTAATAAGAAGGGAATGGTAACATTCCGCATTAGCTCTAGGATGGCATGGGTGGGGATGTGGGGCTTTACAATGATTTTGGGTTTCTTACATATCATAGTAACTATCCACATCTACTTACTCATGGTTCTCATACTATCACATCCGACCATAAGATTAGAGCTACATCATATCTCTAACACCATAAATAGCTCTAATACAACCTATAATGCCCCGCACTCTCACCCTATACATTTTGGTCATTCATTACATTTTTCCCTAATGGGGCCTATGCAAGACACTACCATCTTATATTTCGAGGAAGGAATTCTTTTGAAAATCCAATAGAGTCTCCCCTGAAATAAAAGGATCCACACCTATACAATCATACACCATATGTTATCATATGTCTAAATAATTATACACTGTTTACAAAAATCATACAATAGGCCCATAAGCATTACTATACTCACCTACACTACCCAGGTTAGTGGTTGCATCGTGATGGTGATGAGTATATCTGGCTTATTACAACATCCATCCACAATACTTCATACATTAATCACTATGACATGCCAATCCAACTATTATACATATTTCACATACAAATATACATCATTTGAGAATTATTCGACATAATTTATACATTTAAGATTTTACTCCCCATTTACAATATTAACATGAATAATATCTTCCTTGGCTCCATTGTTTGACCTATCAACTAAAACTAAAATAAAATTGTGAGTCTAAACAGACTCAGTAAGTAGGCAGTCAAATAAAAATAATGATAATTACATCAAAACATATAATCCAATATCCCACATTGATCAATACACAATAATATACCCATATAGCCATTCTTAATCATTGAGAACCATGAGATCCTCTTGATCTCAAACATCCATACACAAGAATAACCATGTCAAGTATGAAAAGAGGAAACACCCATTCCCCTCATTTCAAACAAAGTAATGATCTATATACCAAACTAAGGCACATAACTTGGATCCAAGAATTGGGAATATACATGATTCCCCTCATCAATCACACACATGGACATATTAACAAAATAGAATCTAATAAACCATAGCATACCATGTCAACCATGCCTATTATAGCCAAGTGGGATAATCTTTATCCTCATCCATTCAACCAAGAGAACACAAAACAACCTACTTACCTTATGTGAAGCAGTACTCTCCACAAGGCCTTTAGCTCACTATGTTGGCTCCCAAGAATGCTTCCATAATCCTACATACACATGTATTCCAAATTAGACATGCAATTTGGCAAAGGTTTCAAGTGTATAAGCCTAACTATTTCCATCCCCATTTCAAGTATCAATTCAAGCTAAATAATCATGTTTTAAACATAAAAAAATTTGCCTCAAGTAGCTACCCATTTTCATTTTTAGATTCTTCAAAATATATTCTTGTGCTCAATCCACAATTTCACTTTATATGCAACTCATGTATTTAATCCCTTCTTAAATATGATATATGCACATATCAAATATCAAACCAAATTAACATTCATCATCCTCATGACTATACCTTATGCATATAATGATCCCAATTTGCTTTACAAAATTTTTCTTCTTTTTCTAAACTATTTCACATATTTTTCATTTTCCAAAAATTAAGATAATGTAAATATAATAAAATTACATAAAAATGCCTAAGAATGCAACTTCAATTTGGCTTGATCATGTCATGCAAACATCATCCTATTCAACCTAAACTTCCAAAATATTATGATGAGTGAATTTCATTCACTTATATTACACATGTTTAAGCTTAGTTATTTGCAAATCCTTATCTCTTTTAGATGATTTTCATACTTATTTGTTGAATTTTCTAGGTGTCTTAAAGGTGGAAAAGAAGTGGAAAGAGAAGGAAAAGAAGAAGCCCAAAGGATGGAGAAGAAATCAGCTACAAAAGAGTAAATTAATCAACATAGGAGCAAGATAGCCAGTCAGCACCGCTGGCCCTCACCTGGCACTGCCGAGGCCAAAACTGAAGACCACCGGCCAGGAAGCATGCTAGTGCCATAGATGAACCATGTTTTGTGGATTTTTTCCATAATTGAGTATTTTGTGGGTTTTAAAGCAAAAAGTTAAGATTTTTGAGGAGTTCTTCTCACTTTGGTTTTTGGGAGTTTTTCTCTGGGGGTTTAGAACCATTTTTCTAGGAGATTTCTCATGAAGAAGAAGAATGGATTGCAAGTAAGCAAGAAAGAAAAGGGAAGATATTGTTCATTGTTATCATCCTATCTAAGAGAGTTGCTTTATTTTCTCTTATGAACTAAATCTCTTTTTCTAGAGTAAAGATGTAGCCATTTTTGATACTCTTTGTTATGGATTGTTAGATATTATTAATGTTATGATCTTGTTTCATTCATGATGTTGTTTGTAAAGATTTAATTTATTTTGTTGCTTGATCACCAATATTATGAGTTAGACTATTTATCAAAGCATGATTAAGGTATACACCATATGCTAAACCATGAGCTCCCTTAAATGAGAAGGATGGATGGTTAAGGTGCACATCATACGCTAAACCATTCTATTATGGTTCTTATGTTCTTGAACTTAATGGGTTTTCACTTGAATTATGCTACACTTTCACCTCAATTATGTTACACACTATAGGTAATTAGAACAAGTGAAACCACTTTATTTAAACCCACACATATAATGGTAATAATCTTACCTTTGAAAGAATGAAACCAAGTGAGGCATTAAGTCTAACATTCCATTAGCAAAGGGGTATCATCTTATGGTGAAATTGGACCTCTAGACTTCTTCATCTTGTTAATATCTCTGCATTATATTTAGCTATTTATTTATT
The DNA here is from genome assembly GCA_036873735.1 of Pouteria campechiana. Classification (NCBI taxonomy): domain Eukaryota; kingdom Viridiplantae; phylum Streptophyta; class Magnoliopsida; order Ericales; family Sapotaceae; genus Pouteria; species Pouteria campechiana. Next base: position 22,275 of record JAYJMB010057403.1, on the reverse strand, counting down.
TTTATTCTATTAAGTTTTTAAAATTCTAAAATTATACCAAACCTTATTCCAAGTCTGTTTAATTATATATTTAGTAACTAAGATTAATTAAGTTAGTTTGTTATTCTCTGTGGAATCGACCCTTACATTGCACACTACATTGCTATATGTCCATACAAGGAATTAAAATTTGAACCATCACATTGGTTCCACCATAGAACATAGCATAAATCAATAGGCCTACTAATTTAAATTTTAACTTGACTCTCAAGCATCATATCCATGGCAACATCTCACACATTTTTTTTAGATTTTAACACTTTGGGCATTACATGTTGTAGCTCCCAACTTCTATTTACAATTTTGTCCCTCTAAAACACTTTGAAATCTTCGAACTATTTAAAATTGCTACTAAAAAATCCTTTTGAACTTTAGAAATTTCTTTCTAGTTAAGTTGCTTAAGAAATTCTGAAGATCTAGATTTCATTGCTTAAGAAGTTTTAAAGAAGTTTCGGAATTTCTGAATATCGAGATTTTGAACCCCTTCAAAATCTTTATATCTCGGTCGCACTTTTGAATTTATTTTGAACCCCTTTAGAATCTTTATCGCGCTTCTAAAGTTATTCAAAGCCTTTTTAGAACCTTTCTTGCACTTTTGAAGTTATTCAGAAATTTTGAGATCGAGCTTTTGAACTAATTCAAAATCTTTATTGCACTTCTGAAGTTATTTTGAACCCCTTCAGAATCTCTGTTGCACTTCTAAAGTTATTTAGAAGCCCTTCAAAAATTAACTTCATTGCTTTAGAAATTCTGACATTAATATTTCATTGCTTTAGAAATTCACTTCATTGCCTTAAAACGTCTGACATTGATAATTTACTACTTCAGAAATTCACTTCACCTTCGAGATTGATACTTCACTACTTTAGAACTTTTAACATTAATATTTCATAGCTTCAGAAATTTTGAAGGTCTAAGGTAGTTTTAGCATTTTGATTATAACTTTTCATATGAACTCATAATTATGTTATTCTTAGCTCAATGGATAAATAATTTCAAGGACTACATCTTGTATGTTGAACACTTGAGCTGAATCTATCTCCATCTATACCCAAAATGGCTTCAAAGCGACGCCAATTTGTCCCAAGTGCTACTTCCAGATGCTGTGGTGCTCAACTCTCTGATTGTTCAACACTTATGTAAGTCCATTTCAAGTGTTGCGGCATCTGATTCTAATGTCACAACATTTACTTTTTGCCAAACAATGTTCTTTTAAGTGCCGTGACATTAGATTTGGATGCCGCAACATTTAACTTCTTGAGCTTGTAATCTTCATTTTTTTAGCCACTTGTTCATTATCCAAACTCCATTATTTTACTCCTTTCTCCACCTTGATGTCTTCCATATTTTCTTTTATTTCTTGGACTTAATTATCTATAAATAGACATAATAAATCAACATAGAATTCACTTATCAAGTAATAACCAAATTAAGTGCAAATTTATGGAAATGTGCTTATGAACCACTAAATTTACATCAAAAGAAGGTCCAAAATATATGTGAATTTAGGGATTAAAACATGGTATATTATGAGCTCATCAAATATACCCAAACTTAGCTTTTAATTATCCTTGAGTAAATTGGAAATTTGAACTCATGAACCATTTGGGAAAATTTCTCTCAATCAATCTATAACATGTTGAACAGATTACACATGTACACATAACTTATAAATCATTTAAGATATTTGCTAAGTAATCTCATGAAACTCATGCTTCATCAATCCTTTCATGGAGTGAAAGTGTATTTGTGTGCAATGTCAATCTCATGTTGCATGCAACCTTTTCAATCAACAATATTTAAACTAGTGATACTATTGATCTTCACAATACACCCCATAAGCTTGTTTTTCATAATCCCTCTCTCCTAATATATATAACTCTATTCACTTGGATCAATAGGTCTTTGTTAAGCTTATAATGAGGACGCTAATGACATTAAATGTACTAGGTTAGCTTGAAATGCTCAAATTGATCAAAGAATATCTAAATCACTTTCAAGTAAACATGTTATCTAGTATTTTGCTTTGAGAGATAATCAAACAAGTTCTAGCATGCTCATGTCAACCAAAATATGCCACTAAATTTACAACCTCATTAACTAAATCACCTACACTTTGCATAATCATAACATAAGGTGCTCAATGAAATTTCATCATTTATGAAAAAGAAGGACTTATCACAAGAATCATTGAATTACAAGGTAGCATCTATCCTTCCTTCTAAATCATGTGTAGTGGTAATTAAAAACATAGCACATGTTACGGATCATTAAGAGAGAATCCATCCTATTCAATTTCAGCATTATAGCATAGTTGCTCTAGGATTTCCTTGGCAAGTCATTAAAAAGTGTAACTCATTAAAAATATACACCTAAATTCAAAAAACATTTCCCCAACAACTGAATGCAAATATGAATTCTAGATGTTGCATGAATGTAGTGTAGCTCTGCCAAATACCCCCCCCCCCCCTCCCAACTTAAACTAAACATTGTCTTCAATGTGAAATAATAAAAAAAATTTAAGTTCAAGGGTTTCCCTTAATGAAGTCCATTCTCATTCTCTTCTTATGAAATTAACTTGGCATCATCTAAAAATTTTTGGCAATTTTAACACTTGAAATATCATCTGCAATCCTCTAAAAAAATAAGAAAAAGTTCAGAAAAACTTTTGTTGCCTCCCAAGAAATGCATTATTTAACGTCTATGCAAGATGAACTCCTTCTTCAAGGTATTTAAAGCTACACAACTTCACTCCATTGTAGTAACATTATAATTCTCATATATCTCTTTATTCGATGACCATTGACCTTGAATGTGCTTCCATCCTTTAGATTCTTCAATTCAATAACTTCAAGTGAGAACACTTGAGTGACTAAGAATGGTCAAACCCATCTTGACCATAATTTCCTTGGAAATAAACGCAAACATGAGTCATAAAGCAAAGCTTTCATTTTAGGTTTTATACATCTTTTTTGAATGATTTGATCATGATATCACTTTGTTCACTCCTTGTAAATCTTTTCATTCTCATAAGCCTCATCTCTCAACTCCTCTAGTTCATTCAACTAAAGCTTTCTCTCTTCACCTACTTTCTATAAATCAAAGTTTAGTTTATTGATTACCCAATATACTTTGTGCTCCAACTCCATAGGTTGATGGCATGCCTTCACAAAGACAAATCTATAAGGATTCCAATTGGGTCTTGAATGTAGTTTTATATGCCCAGAGTGCATCATTCAGCTTCATTGCCTAATCTTTCCTTGAAGTCTTCATTATCCTTTTCAGAATTACTTTTATTTGTCTATTGATGACTACAACTTGTCCAAAATTTTATGGATGATAAGGTGTCGCAACTCAATAAGTGATGTTATACATTTTCAACAAAGTTGCAAATACCTTATTGCAAAAATGAGTTCCTTTATTACTAATGATTGCTCTTGTAGTGCCAAACTTGGAAAAATACTATCTTTTAGAAATCTAAGCACAACACTAGCATCATTAGTTCTAGTAGTCACTACCTCAATCCACTTAGACACATAATCAATAGCAAACAGAATGTACATGTTCCCATTGGATAGTGGGAATGGGCCTATGAAATCAATGTCTCATACATCAAATAGTTTAACCACAAGATGACTTGTGAGTGGCATCTCATCTCTCTTCCCAATGTTACCTATCTCTGACACCTATCACACATTGTACAAAAGGCATAAGCATCCTTGAAAATAGTTAGACAGTAGAAACCAGACTGGAAAACTTTAAGAGCGGACTTCTTTCCTTCAAAATACCCTCATAGCTGGATGTGTGATAATGTCTCAAAATGGTTTGTTGTTCATCCTCAGGAACACAATGTCTAATGATCTAATCTAGACACAATTTGAACAAAACTAGATCATGTAAAATGTAGTATTTTACTATAAACAACAACCTCCTCCTTCCTTGTGAATTCAACATAGGATTAAAAACTCTCTTAACCAAATAATTAATAATATCAGCATACCAAGGTTCACTTCCCTTTACAAAAAATAGTTTCTTATTAAGAAAATCTCATCGATGGGAGTGTTCTCTTTGTTGTTCTCTTGCTCAAATTTAGTTTCTTCCACCACCTTGGATAGATGATCAGCTAGAATATTTTCACTGCCTTTCTTGTCCTTAATTGTTTGGTCAAATTCTTGCAGCAATAAGATCCTCTTGATCAACCTAGACTTGGCATCTTTCTTAGTTAGTAAATATTTCAATACGACATGATCAAAATCGATAATTATCTTAGAACCAATTAGATATGAGTGGAACTTTTCCAAAGCAAACACAATTATAAGCAATTCTTTTTTAGTGGTGGAATAATTCAATTGTGTTTCATTCAAAGTTCTGCTAGCATAATGAATCACATGAGGCAATTTATCTATTTTTATCCAAAAATAACAAAATAGCAAAGTCAGATGTATCACACATAAGTTTAAATGGATAGGACCAATCAAGAATTGACAGAATTGGAGCAGAAGTTAGTTTTTCCTTGAAGGTATTGAAAGCAATAAGGCACTCATCTTCAAAATAGAAAGTTACTTCTTTAGCTAGAAGGTTACATAGTGATCTAAAAATTTTTGAAAAGTCCTTTATGAACCATTTGTAAAAACCTACATGACCAAGCAAACTTTTAACTCCCTTGAGTGAAGTTAAGGGAGGTAACTTGGCAATTAGATCAATTTTTGCATTGTCCGCTTTAATGACTTTACTAGAAATAATGTATCCCAACACAATTCCCTACTTAACTAGGAAATGAAATTTCTCCCAACTTAATGTTAGATTCATTTCAAATCACCTTTTCAACAACAATTTCAAGTTATTAAGGCAATCATCGAATGAATCACCAAAAATAGAAAAATAGTCCATGAATACTTCAATAAACCTTTCAATCATATTAGGAAAAATAGACATCATACACCTTTGAAAGGTTGCAAGGGCATTACATAAACCAAAAGTTATTCTTTGATAAGCCAAAGTTCCAAATAGGCTAGTGAAAGTAGTCTTTCCCTGATCTTCTGGAGCAATTGGAACCTGATTATAACCCAAAAAGTCATCCAGAAAATAATATTAAGCATAACTTGCTAAACATTTAATCATTTGATCAATGAAGGGGAGATGAAAATGATCCTTTCTTGTGGTTGCATTGGATTTTGTATAGTGTATGCACATCGGCCACCCTGTAGTCATTCTCATTGGCACTAAAATATTCTTATCATTTTCAACAACAAAAATACAAGATTTTTTTGGCACCACATAAACTGGACTTACCCATTTCTATCAGAGATTAGGTAGATAATACCTACATCCAGTAATTTGATTACTTCCGCTCTAACAACTTTCTACATGTGAGGGATAAGAATTCTCTAAGCCTCTTTGGAAGGCTTTGCAACATCTTCTAACAAAATCTTATGCAAGCACATAGTGGGGCTAATTCCTTTGATGTTAGGTAAAGTCCAACCTATGGCCTCCTTATGCTCTCTTAAAATATTCAATAACTTATTCTCTTCATTAGCAGATAAATTAGCAACATTTATATTTGGAAGCATATCATTCTTACCCAAAAATAAATATTTTAAGTTCTATGGCAGTTGCTTCAATTCTAGTTTTGGTGGTATGTGCCAATTTTGGATTTAAATGCATTAGCACCTCTTTATTAGCTTTCTCTTCCCTAACTTCCTTTGCGTTGTCTAGCTCTTCTTTCGATTCCTTGACTTCTTTATCTTCCTCAACAAATTCAGTAGTTGTAAGTACCAGCTCCAGTTTATCTTCTATTTCTTGTTGCACAAATGTAGAGAAGATAAGAGAGTCTATATCATCAATCTGAAAACAACCACTATGGTCTAAAGGTAAGGTTAAAAAGTTATAAAATAGAAAACTCCACAGCCTCATCTAGAATAGTCATTTTAAGTTTTCCATTCTGCACATCTATGATTGCTTTTGTAGTAGCCATGAATGGACACCCTAGAAGAATGGGCACCTCTCTTTCTTGAATCACATGCCTCTCCACATCTAGAACAACAAAATCTACAAGAACAATTAATTTCTCAACCTTTACTAGAATATCCTTGACAATGCCTTTAGAATATTTCACTAATCTATCTGCAAGTTGTAGAGACATTGTAGTGGGTTTCAAATCTTCTAAACAAACCTACTAATAAATAGAATAAGGCATCAGATTGATACTAGCACCCAAATCCAATATTACCTTTGCCTTGTTTAAGCCTACAACAGTAGTAGTGATATTGAACTACCTGGATCCTTCAGTTTTGGAGGAAGATTTATCTGCAAAACTACACTGACTACTTTTGAAACTAATACCTTCTCATGTGGCTCATACTTATGCTCCCTTGAGCCTATTTCCTTCAAAAACTTAGCATAATATAGCATGTTCTTAATCATGTCAAGCAAAGGTAAGTTAATATTAACTTTAGAAAGGATATCATAAATATCAAAAAATGATTTATCCAATTTGTTTTGCCTCAATCTTCCTGATAAAGGTACTGGTGGATCATAAGGTAGTGGCAGCTTATAGTTGACTAGAGAGTCAACTATTAGACATATAGCTCTCCTTGAATTCACCTACTCTTCTTCTTTTTCCTTTTCTTTGTCTATTCTTGCAAAATCATTAAATTCATTAATTTCTTTACCAACTTTATTATCAATTAACTTTCCACTTCTCAATGTCATGATTGCTTTTGCTTGCTTTGGCTAACTTGGTAACTTCCCATGTTTATGACTCTATACAACCTCTGTAATCTGGCCCAACTATCTCTCCATCTTCTTCATGGATGCCTCCAAGTTTTGCACTCGTGATTCATTATTCTAGAACTAAGTTTAAGTTACCTAAATGAAACTTTGCATGGTTTCTTCAAAAGTGGGCTTCTTAGGATAAAAAGATATTCCTGCTTGGATTTGGCTGTGATTATTATTCGATAAGAAGTTGGGAAGATTCCTTCAACTAGAATTATAGGTATTTGAATATCGATCATTATGTGATCATTGATTGTAGAAGTTCATTGCACTGGCTTGCTTCAACATGCTTGTGAAATTTTCACTAGAAGGATAAGCATTATATGAGTGACCAGCAATACCACATATTGAACATACCTTAGCAGGAGCATTTTGTTTCTGGTTTATCATCATAGGACACAATATCTTCACCTGCTTTGTCATCTATATCATCTGCATAGAAAGATCATTGTCAGAGTTTACCTCATTCATTCCTTTTGGTGTACCTCTAACACTCTTTTGTTGTGAGTTTGTTCCAAGCATCTCATATAGATTGTATATCTCTTCTGGAGTCTTCTCTCTTATTTTACCTACAACATTATCAATCATGGCTTGATATGGTTTATTCAGTCCATCATAGAAAAATTGATTGAGTAATTCAAGAGGATATTAATGGTGAGGGCACTGAATTAGTAATGCCTTAAATCTCTCCCATGCCTCATGGAATGCTTCCCATCCATTTGAGAAAAAGTGGCAATCTTCCCCATCCCATGTAGTTAGTGATCCAGGAGCTATAAACATGAACTACGTCTTCGATGCATCCTTGAAGGTGTACACAAAACATGTAACTAATCTCCAATTAAATACTGCAAAGGAAAAGTTTGAATAGTTGCATAGAAATCACACATGAATGTTAAGGGATCATTTGCAGCCACAACATAATATGAAGAAAGCATGTTGAAGTGGATATGCTTCAGTTCATAATTCCTAGCATTGTCATTCAAAACAATGCATGAAGTTGAAATTTTAATCATTGGGCATGTAAATTCCTTCATCAGCTATTGAGCTTGTTGAGCCACACTATTTTCCATGTTGTTAACCATCTAAAGTTCTTCTTTACTTATGCTTTCGTCTCTATTTCACTCTATCAATGTGATCATTCAAGGGAAATAGAACTAGATTCATTGATTATCTTCTGTGCATTCGCAATTCTATAAAAGAAAGAGAATAAAACTAAACTATAAATTTTAAACAACAAAGAAAAATAAAAATTAAAACTAAATTAATCAAATCAATTTGGAACCAATTCCCTGACAATGATGTCAAAAACTTGATTTCAAATTATAATTTTTCACAAGTACACTAGTGTATAACAATGTGTGTGCAAAGCAAGAGTTGATTCTATAGAGAACTATAAAATTGATTCAATTATATCCGATTACTAAACTATTCTAAATCAAAAAATGAAGTGATGCTAAATAAATAAAAGTGCAAGATTCAATATGAGAATAAAAACAGCTAGTAAGTTGGTGAGCTTTCACAAGTTGCAAGAGTTTGGGGATCTGATTTCACCAGTCAATGATATCCTGTGTTGCTGAGATATTAGATTCAATTCATTATCTTGTGTTCATACTCACCAATATATGATTATTAACATTAGGTGTGTGGGTTTAAATTAAGTATTTTTAGTCTTTTCAATTACCTATGATGTGTAGCATAATTGAGGTGAAAACCCATTAAGATTAAAGAACTTTAATGAAACAAACAGATTGGTTTAGTATATGGTGTGTACCTTAACCATGCTCAGGCAATCAATCTAATTCAGAAAATTGGTAATTAGGCAATTAAACAAACCAGATGACCACATTAAAAGCAATGAATGAAATAAGATAAAATTGAATTGATAAACCAACAATCCTAGTTACCAATGAATATCAAGGAGCGCTACATCATCGCCCTAGAAAAGGAAATTTAGTTCATGCTAAAAGGAAAAAGAAAACTCTTCAAAATATGTATGTTGTAGAACTTGGAATCCTTCTTTCACTCCTTTTGCTTCTCACATCCAATTCGTCTCCAAAACTTTGTCCCTAGATCTCTTTAAATAACTCAAGCAACAGGGTTTTAGTGGAACTCTTTAACAATTGCAATGGCTCTATGCATAGAGATCCTCTTCCAATAATAACTTTATATTTCCCATGAAAATATATCTTCCAAAGCATTGTAATGCATAAAAATAGGAGGTCTAAAAATAACTAAGTTGTTGCATATTGGGGTTCTAAACATTACAACACATTCACCTAAAAATTTGCTTACGATAATAACTTCACAAACTGCATGTGTCATACTCTAAAATTTTTGTAGCATCTGAAGCATGAAAATTAGCTTCTAAAAATAACTTAATTTTTGTACCTGAAAATAATTTACAATTCTGCAACTTCTACAACCAATAAGTGCTACAAATGATAACTTTTATTTATAATTTCATCCCTCTATAACATTCTGAAATCTTCAAACTTACTTCTAAAAATTACTACTAAAAAATCCTTCTGAAGCTTTAGAAATTTCTTTCTTGTTAAGCTACTTCAAAAATTCTGAAGATCGAGATTTCATTGCTTCAGAAGTTCTAAAGAAGCTTCAAAATTTTTGAAAATTGAGCTTTTGAACCCCTTCAGAATCTCTATATCTCTTTCACACTTTTGAAGTTATTTTAAAACCCTTTAGAATATCTATCACACTTTTGAAGTTATTTAGAACCCATTCAAAACCCCTTAAGAACCTCTATTGCACTTCTGAAGTTATTCAAAGCCCCTTTAGAAATTCACTTCATTGCTTTAGAAATTCTGACATTAATATTTTACTTCTTTAGAAATTCACTCCACTAGTTTAGAAATTCACTTCACTACTTCAGAACTTCTAACATTAATATTTCATTGCTTCAAAAATTCTGAAGGTCTAAAGTGGTTTTAGCATTTTGATCAGAATATGTTCATATGAACTCAAAATTATGTGATTTTGGGCCCATTAGATAGATAAATTCAAGAGCTACATCTTCTATGTTGAATACTTGAGCTGAATCTATCTCCATCTATACCCAAAATGGCCTCAAAGTAATAGCAATTTGTCCCAAGTGTTGCTTCTAGATGCCTCGACATCTAATTTGTATGCCATGACACTCAACTCTCTGATTGCCCAACACTTGTGTAAGTCCATTTCAAGTGCCACGACATTTGATTCTAATGCCGTGGCATTCATTTTCTGCCTACCAATGTTGCATTCAACTTTTAAGTGTCGCGACATTCAGCTTTTTGAGCTTGTAATCTTCATATTTTTGACTACTTTTTCATTATCCAAACTCCATTATTTTACTCTTTTTTTCACCTTAATGTCTTCCATATTTTTTTATTTCTTGCACTTAATTATCTGCAAATAGACATAATAAATCAACATAGAATTCACTTATCAAGTAATAACTAAACTAAGTGCAAATTTACTAGAATGTGCTTATAAACCACTAAATTTACATCAAAAAAGGGTCCAAAATATATGTAAATTTAGGCATTAGAATATGATATATTTTGAGCTCATCACCTCGCAAGTGCACGAGTTTACCAATGTATAGTGTGCAAGAATACTAGAGTCTAGGGATCCAATTTCATCACTCACTCCTATCTTATGTCCTTGGTATATTATCTTCAATTCATTATCTTAGGTTCATTCTGTCTATATTTGATTATTACCATTAGGCTTGCGGGTTTAAATTAAGTATTTTCAATCTATCAAATTACCTATGGCATGTAGTGTAATTGCAATTAAAAATCCATAAAGATCTAAAGAACTTTGAGGAACCAAATAAACTAATTTAGCATATGGTGTGCATCATAATTGTCTATTTATTCATTCAAGAGAGTTATCTCATAGTTTAACATAAGGTGTGTACCATAACCATGTCTCATACAATCAATTTAATTTATAAAATTAGTGATCAAGCAATTAAGTAAATGAAATGGATGAATTAAGTGCAATGAATGAAATGAGATAATATTGAATTGAATAACCAAACAACTTTAATTGACATAACATATTTGTGAAGGCTACAACATAGCTTGAGAAAAGAAAATGAGTTCATGAGAAGAGTTCAAGAAACACCCTTCATAATTTTTGACATAAAGAGATAGAAAACAACTCTGAATATGATGAAGAAACTTGCTCCTACTTCTCCAATGCTTTCCCCTTACCTCTAGTTTCCACCACCCAATTTTCTGGACATGTTCTACCCTCCAAAAAGCCTGTGCCAAATTTATTTAACTACCATGTAAAGTTGTCCTCAATAGGCTATAAAATAATGCTTGCACAATCCTCATTGGATGAGGATTTTAAACTTTCAATTGATCTTGATTAATTCTCATCATATTTACTTATAATTTCTTGATCTCCACCATCCACTATAAATTAATCTTCTTGTAAAATCATCATTATAATAAATTTCCAATCAATTGGAATCTAAATAGATTATAAATCAACTCATATTGTTGTCCATGGCTAAATCTTGTAATTCAATCATTAAAACTTGAAAATTAATATCAATTTGCACTGAATTAGGGCTGTTTAATAAGATCAATGAATGGCCCACCTTAACATCATAAAATCATGAATTACTATTGCTAAATTAAAGTGAATTTCCATTGGAATATTTCAATTGATATTCCACATGAAGTGTCTAAACATATCTTGCGCATGGATTTCATGAATTGCACAAACAATTCTCCAATTAATTTGCGTATTTGAATTCCCAAGTTTAATTGCCACAATCTCCATATTCCCTACTTGATTTCTGCAACAAATTCTCCCAAATGAGATTTACCCATAAGAAATTCTCCAATGTGAATTGCCACATTCACATTCCAATGAAATTTTGCATAATCTTCAACACCTTGAGTTTGCTCATAATCTGAGTTTTCCTAAAATATTGCGCATGATCTTGCACTTACAGATTAGAGGGGAATTGATCTGAGTAGCTTTTGATTAGGGTTGTTTGGATTTCCATCTTTGTAATAGTGTCTAGGGTTTGAAATTGAAGTGATGTGCTCTTCCAAAACTTCATCTCTAAGCAATTAATCTCCGTTCTTAACCAATTGACTTAAATTGTCCACATATTTACATGTCCCACAGGAGGTAAAGCTAATCCATCATGATGATAACCCAATTCTCCAATTGCTTAGGTCAAATTAAGCTATTAGATAGGTCTTCTACTCCAAAATAGACCATTTTGGGAAAACATTACCTAAATTCCATAATATCGACGTGAAACACAAATTAAATCCATTGAGTGCATTATTCAATCTAATGTGGATATAAATTAATGAAATCATGTAATTTAAGGACCAAAATATGTGAATTTAGGTATATAAAATATGATAAATTATGAGCTGATCAAATACCCTCAAATTTAGCTTTTGATCATTTTCGAGCAAAATAGCAACCATAAACGCATGAAACATCATGGACAATCTCTTTCAAAAAATCAAGAAAATTCCAGATGGATCATACATATACACATAACTTGGAATTCCTTCAAGACACTTGCCAAATAATCTCATGAAACTCATACTTCATCAATCCTTTCATTAAGTGAGAATGTATGTGTGCTTTGTTAACTCATGCTAATTCATGCTTTTCAATTGACAATATAAAAACTAGTGATTCTAATGATTTTTATAAAATACCCCATAAGTTTGTTTTTCATATTCCCTCCCGACTAATGTAGATAACTCTGTCCACTTGGATCAATGGGTCTTTGTTAAGCTTATAATGGAGCTTAGGGCTTGACCAACCAAGAAAGAGAAGGATTTAACAAAGTAAGAGATTATAAATGAATACATATGAATTTTCACTCTCTTGACACATTTTTTCTTCTTTTTTCTTTATTTTTTGTATGGAATCTATTACTACTATACCCCCAAACTTGTTTTCTTTTGAATTCATTAGGATATGGTCCCCTAATTGAATGAATCCTTACCAATTCCTTTCCTTTTATCCCTTTTTTTCTTTAGGTATTCTTCTTTTTAATACCCACAAACTTATATTCTTTTATTCTCTCATACTTATCTAACAACCATAGGCATCACATTTATCTCTTAATAGGTCAAGCATGATTTTTCAGGCTCAAGGGTCTGAATGATGAGGCTAAAGAAAGAAAAGTCGAATGGTGGCCTTTCACATGCTTTGCACATATCATTCTTTCATGTACTAGGTTAGCCTAAAAGGCTCAAATTGATCAAACAATGCCTAAATCACTTCCAAATAAACATGTTATCTTGAATTTTTTCTTGAGGGATAATTAAATAAGTTCTAGTATGCTCATGTTAACCAAAATATATCACTAAATTCATAATATCATCAACTAATCCACATACCCTTCGCATGATCATAACATAAGGTGCTCAATAAGAATTTTCAACATTCATGAAAAAAACAAACTTGTCACAAGAATCATTAAATTATAAGGTTGCACCTATCCTTCCTTCTGAATTATGTGCAATGGTAATTAAAAACTGATTATAGGTTAATGATCATCAAGAAAGACTCCATCAATCTAACCTATTCAATTTCAATAATTTAGCACAATTGCTCATAGATTTCCTTAGCTAAGTTATCAAAACTGAAGCTCATAAGAAATATTATACCTAAATTCAAAAATAATTGGCCCAAAAGTGAAATAAAAATCCCTACCCCCAAACTTAAACTAAACATTGTCCTCAATACTAAAAAAATGTGTAAGGGGGAAAGAAGCTTCCTTGTGGGGGAATAATGTCCTCTGATGGTGGATGAAGGTTGCTTTTGATGCTCCGCACAGTCTCAACAAGGGATTATCTGAAATCATGAAGACCAACATATACCAAAGCAAAGAGAAAACAAAACTATCTTAAAATAACTAAAAATCCTAAGAGACATGAGAAGAGGAAAAAAAACTAACTAAAAAGAAGTAAACAAAAATCAAATCTAAATAAATGAGGAAAAATTTTAGAAAATCCTAGGTTGCCTCCTTGGAAAGCTCTTTATTTAACGTCTGGGTGAGAAGAATTGATGGTCTACTGCTTCTAAAAGTTCATGAATTCAACCCTTTGTAATGGAATGAAATCTCTCAAATATCTTTTTATACAATGTCCATTGATTTTGAAATTATTTCCAGTCTTTAAATTTTCCAACTTAACAACACCATGAGAAAATACTTATTTTACTAGAAATGGACCAACCGGGACTGCAATTTTCCCAGAAAAAGACATAACTGTCAGTCATAAATCAAAACCTCCATACCTAGTTTGATGTCTCTCTCATAAAGGATCTGATCATGATATTTTTTCATTCTTTGCATGCAAATCTTAGCATTTTCAAATGCTTCATCTCTCAACTCCTCTAATTCATTCAACTAGAACTTCTTTTCTTCACCAACTTTTCACAAATCAAAATTCAACTTTTTAATTGCCTAATATGCTCAATGCTTCAATTCACATACAAATGGCATGCTTTTACCAAACACAAGCCTATAAGGGCTCATTCTAATTGGCATCTTATAAGTAGTTCTATATGCCCAAAATGCATCATTCAACTTCTTTGCCCAATCTTTCCTTGAAGTAATCACTGTCCTCTAGAGTATAGCCTTGATTTGCCTATTGCTTACTTCAAATTGTGTAGAAGTTTGTGGATGATATGGTTGTTGATCCCTTTAGAGTGGATCAACCCAAGAGGGGAGGGGTGAATTAGGTTTATAAAATTCTAAAGTAAAAACCCATTTTAAATTAAGACCCTCTTAGTAGTTTGATAAATGAAATAATGCAAGTGTGGAAGGAAAATACAAAGCACATAATTTTTATAGTGGTCTGAGACTACTTCTCTACTCCACTCTTCCAAGCACTCTCCTTAGTAACTTGGGTTCCACTATCTCAGTGGAATACAATATAATTTAGTGCACATAGCACTCTTCTTGATTCTAGCTCAGGGAGGCTTTAACACAATTAGTAAATTGACTATGAGACACACTCTAACAATCAATATTACTCTTCTTAAGTTATATTTCCAATACCTACTTAAGGCATAAACAAAAGTAAATGAGGAAATAAAAATTACACTTTAATAAGTGCTTCAATGAATGCTCAGGGGAAGATTGAAGAAGCTTAGACCACTTGCTTTGAATATAGAAATTTCTTTCCAATATTTAGGTGGCAACCTTTAATGGAGAAGTACAAGGTTGAGAGCTTTGAAGTCTTTAATGCTTTGTTTCTTGTGGGTAAATGAAGGTTTGGTCTCTCTTGATTGCTTGTCACTTCTTGGAAACAACCGCTATTGACTCCTTTTATAATACATTTAAAATCCAACCATTAGAGAGTAGTTGGAGTGCATTAAATGTGAGGGAACATTAGAATTTTTTACCATTATAGCTGGCAGGCAACTGAGCCAATTGGTTGCGGCTTAGGCGACATGGCAGGTAGCTGAGCCAATCGGTTATGGCTTAGGCGTTATGGTAGGTAGCTGAGCCAATCGGCTACGATCCTCATTCCGATAGAACCTCATGGCTCATGTCTCTGTCCACTTGTAGGCAATATGATAGGAGGCTAGGTCAATTGGCCATGGCATAAGCAACATAGTGGACAATTGGGGATTAGTAGGGGATATGGCTAATAGCTCATGTCATTCGTGATTGGCAGTAGATATGGCACACAACTTGGCCAATTGGCTGTGGACTAGGCGATATTGGTGGGTGGAATGATTCTTCTAGTCAATGTGGCATTTTGGGTAATAAGCGGTATGATGGGTTGACTATGGATTTCAGTTGCGGGATCACAGGTGATATCCTTAGGCAGCTCGGATATCAGTTGTAAATGTCTAAAGGGAACACATTCTCCTGGAGTGTTGCAAGCGATATGCTAGGGAGGCTGAGATATCTATTGATGGATAGGTGCTTGAGCATTTTTGCTACGGACCTATAGCCCTATTTTCTGCATTTTTGATGTTTTACAAGCCTTTTCATTTTTTATTTATATGTTGATATAATTTTTTTAATGATCAAAACAATATTAGAAACAAGTGATAAACATAATGATCATTTACAATCCCCCCCTTTTTGATGAATTGACAAAACACATCCATTTTTAAAATCTTTTGAAATTTTCATATAAATTTTGTATAAGCATAATTTTTGAATTTTGAAGACAATATATGATATTACCTAACAAGGATTACAAAAGATCTGGCAAGGAATTGAATGCCAATTCAAAATCTTAAACTTGACATTTCCCAAACAGGTTTAACTTATACCTTGGGACTATAATACTATTGAGATTTTTTTCGTATTTAAAAAATTCATGCAATTACTAATAGACATATACAATAACAATTTATGATAGCATTTATTCAAAATTGATAGATTCATGAATAATTTCAACAAGTTTAGCACTTTCAGTTTAAAAGACTATTCATAATAATTTGTATTCAAGGTATAATATAAATCATATCAGCAATTTGAATCCAAGGCATAAGATGAATCAAATTGTAATATAATTTCATCCATAAGAATATCCATGTAGTTTAGAATTGCAAATAATTTCTTAAAAAAAACATTTAATCCTCACTACACACCTTAAGGTCAAAAAATGAAGAAATTGAAAAAAAAATTCAATCCCCCTTTTTGTCAATCAACCATCTCCCCCTAAGTGCTAGCAACATTGTCCTAAGGTGGTGGTGGCATGACTAGTGTTGTAAAAGTGAAGGAGGACTCTAGAACATGATAGTGAGGTGTGGGATCCTAAGGATGTGCAAATGAATGGCCTATAGGAGAAATGTAAGTAGCTTGAGGTGAGGGTGTGCTGGATGGCTATGCAGAGGTGGTGGAGGGATTGGGAGAGAGCAAATTGCTATCTAATAAGAAGCTAGTTTTCTCGAATAATCCTAAAATCTGTTCATAGAGCAATAACCTCCTCAGATAGTCTCATGTATGTAGAGGAGGGTCTGAAGCTAGGAACTGCAGATGGTATATGTGAAGCAGATGATGCTTGGGTTGCTATAGCACTAGTTTTTTCCATTCTCCTCTCTTCCTCTCCTCTTCTCTCACCCTGGGAATGTGCTCTCTATTCCCTTTCATCTTCTTCTTCTTTCAAGCCTTCTTCTTCTTCTATTTCTCTTTGGTGTAGCTCATCCATCTCTGTTTGGTATTCAAAAACTTTGATCTGCATTCTTTTGATTAATGTACTCAATCTTTTTGTGGGTAGTCATGTAACATGCAGACTCTCCTTGAGTGGAAATACCAAAGTGCTTAAAAATCTTAGTGAGCCACATGCCAAAAGGCACCACATAATTATTTCGATGTGGCATGTATCCAAAGAGATGAAACATATTTTTTGGGAGACTAATCTTTTTGTAATTTGTCAATTTCTATATAATATTAGCTTCAAGTACACTTGCTATCTTAGTCCCTCCCAATTTATGAACTATAGAGGCCCCTAAAAATTTTCTGTGCATCCTATGCTCAATGGTTAAGTCCTTTGACCTCATGACTCTGTGAGCTGAGGTATACTCAACACCAATGGCTCTAATGGATAGTAGGCCAAATATTTCTTTTGCTTCCTCCTCATCTTCTTCTTCCTCATAGGGGACTCCAATAATTTCTTCTAGTTGCTACTCAGGAGTAGATATCATAACCAAATACTACCTCATGTCATATGCTTCTCTCTTCATTTAAAATAGAATATCAGTACTAATTCCTTGAACACTAGGGCCTCATACTCTAATAAGTCTATACACCCTTGAAAGTTCAACATAGACCTAATATTAGATTTGCAGGCATCCAGAAAGTTCATGTCTACCTTTCTAGGTATGTGAAATGGTTAACTAAACTAGTGTAAAATTTAAATTTCTTGTCTTCTCCTCCAAAGTAAAAAACTGGCAAATCTTTGGGATTAAATTTTGCTAGAGGGACTTTCTTCTTACCAACTTTTTTAGGCAAGGACTTGAGATCAAACATCTTTATTCCTTCCTTATTACCTCCCCTATTTCCTTCTTCTTCCTCATAACTCTCACTATCATGCAAAGATGAGGTATGAGAGGAATTACCTAAGGATTCTTCTACAAATGGAACCCTTCTAGAGTCAGAGGACACTCTAAATGATGTAGCTCTAGATGTTGAAGCTCCTCCTCTTGTTCTCGGCCACTTTGTCCCTCTTTAAGGCTTAAAGATGGCTACCTTAGGACCCCTTGTAGAGAGAGTAGAAATAGATGTGTGGGAAATGAGTGGATTTGGGAGAATAGAATGGATATGATGATTTTGGGGTTGGAGGCTATTAGCTTCTTTCCTAGGGTGGCTAAGAAGGGGATTTAGAAATGGGGGAGAAAATCATTTACATGATTTTTACCCTTGAAAAGCCAAGCGCCTGAGACCATAGGCGCCTCGGGCTTAGGCAACTTCGCTCACTAAAGTATATTTTCCTAGATTTGATCTCTCCAATATTTTTAATTTTAAACATTCATGAATTCTTAAACATGATAAGTTATCATACATTCCTACTAATCATCATAAATAGTTCTTCTTTGACAATTTCTTAAGCAAATTAACACAAACACAGTTCATTTTGATCATAATAATGCATGTTCCAATGTGTTTGTAACAATCATTCCTAATTCTCTCCTGATCTTTTAAAAATTCTCTAGTAACAATGATTTAGTGAAAATGTCAACAAGTTAAGCATTTAAAGGCACATATTTTAAACATACATCATGCTTTTCTACATGTTTTCTAATAAAATGAAGCCTAATTTTAATACACTTAGAACATGAATTTAGCACTAAGTTTTTAGTTAAGCATATTGTACTTGTATTATAACACTTTATAGGGATATTTTTGTAAACTAATCCATAATCTAGGAGTTTTTGCTCATCCAAAGCAATTATGCTCAACAACTTTCAACAACAATATATTCAGCCTTTGCAGTAGAGAGAGCTATACTACTTTGTTTCCTTGAGAACCATGAAACCAACATGTTTCCAAAGAATTTACAAGTTCCACTAGTGCTTCTCTTATCAACTTTGTTCCTCGAAAGTCTACATTTGAGTATCCAATTAATGAAAAGGTGGATCCTTTTGGATAAAAGAGCCCTAGGCTTGGTGTGTCCACTAGATACTTGAAAATTCTTTTTACTGTAGTTAGGTGTGATTCTTTTAGACAAGATTGAAATCTAGTATACAAGCATATACTAAACAATATATCTAGCCTAGATGTAGTTAAGTATAGAAGAGAACCAATCACGGTGTGAAATAATTTTTGATCTACACCCTTTTCATCTTTATCTAGCCTTATTGATGTGCTTATCGGTGTGTTCGCTATCCTTAGTTTTTCCATTTTGAATCTTGAGCATCTCCCTTATGTACTTAGGCTAGCGAAAGTAAATCTCATCATCTTTTTGCTTGATTTTCAATCCAAGGAAATAATTTAGCTCACCCAACATTCTCATCTCAAATTTAGGAAAATTCATGCAAAGAGCTTCATTAGTAGCACTGAAAATAATGTCATCCACATGGACTTAAACTATCAAGATATCCATGATATCATTTTTGATAAACAGTATAGTATTAACCTTTCCTCTTTTGAACTTACGATCAATAAGAAACTTATTTAATCTTTCATACCAAGCTCTTGGAGCTTGCTTTAGTCCATATAGTTTTTTTGTAAGTTTATAAACATAATTTGGTTAATCATCCGATTCGAATCTAGGAAGTTATTCTACATATAATTCTTCATTAAAATACCCATTAAGGAATGCACTTTTCTCATCCATTTGGAATAATTTGAAGTTCATATGGATTGCATAGCATCCTTATGTGTCATGCCTCGCCCTGAGGCTTATGTGTTTCGCCATTCCCTTATAATTTTTCTATTTTTAAGAAAAAGTTTTGTACAAAATTTAGTAGAGTCTACCCTAAAATATGATGATTTATACTTGACATACATTAATTATCTAATCAATAATTGTAAAGCATAATACTAACTATAAAACTTATACCCACACCCATAGATATTAATCCAAGATTGGAACCTATCATGATGGCAATTCAACTCACTAGAATCATATAGATCTATTTATAATTACAACCTTATACAAAAACTATCATGACATTCAATACATCTCTTTTATACATCAATTAAAATTATTTAAATACACTTATACAAATGCACTATTACTAGAGGAAGAACATCTTCAAATCTTGCTCATAAGCCTCAAACCACAATTAGGATTCTTTACCTGACCAGTTAGCTAAAAATATAAAAATAAGAAGGCATAAGTTTGGGCAATTCATTCATAGGTAGAAGTAATAATAATTAATCTAAAATTTGCATAATTCAATCCAACCATGATTAAAGACATAATAAGCCAATCATACATGAGGACCAAGTCCTCATTAATCCAATCCAACCCTCTATGCCTTAGGGGCATATGCAATCATAAATTTCCCTATATGCAATAGAACAACTAATTAGGGGATGACCCTTACCCCCTGAATCATCAATTTACCCATATACAACAAGTTTTCAATCCATACTTTAATATCATATAATAATTCAATACATGTGGACATACCAAGAGCCATACCTCATGATCCAAACATACTTATTAACAACAAATGGGATATCTACTATCCCCATCTAATCATACATGCCTGGATTCAAAAAATTGGGATAATCAATATCCCCATTCATTCATATATTCAATCAAGAAAGAGCCTACTTGGGTGAAGAACACATCATCTATCCAAAGATTTTATAACAAGGCCTCCAAATTCATATCCAATTAGCCCTACATAAACATCACATTTTCCATTAAGACCTTGTAACATCTTATAATCATCATGTTAGTTATCTACTTAAATTAACTAATATCTTAGTTTTCATTGGGTCATTTCCCCAAATAAGCGATGTGCATAATTTCAAAATCAATTTCCACAAGGTTACAACAACTTACTTGTATTCTAGACTTTATACAAATCACATCCAATACCTTTAACATGAAATAAGTTTCCCAAACAAACTAATCCCAAAATTCTCACTTCATTGGGGTCTTAGGGTTGAATCAATCCTTTACTCTAATTTTACTTCTCATTTGAGAATTTTAATCAAGCATTTCCCTTGCATCATATCAATTTTAACATTTCAATTATGTTTATCAAGGGAATTTCATTCACCATCATATAGACTCTTCACACAACTCAAATAATATGTCATTAATCATAAAAACAAGCCAATTGAGCTTTTAACTTTGATAAATTTATGAATCATAGACCCTACACAGAAAATCCGCCTTTTCAGCAATCAATTGGCTTACTATGCCACATCACAGTCAAATTTCCCTTGGTCAACTCATCTCAAAACATGTTAAAATCAATGAATTCATCATTTTACCCATGTAGTCCCCAACAATTACATGTCAATTCCCCCAAATTACTGTTCATGAATTTTCCAAAACCCTAATCATGCATAACTCATTAATTCTCATGCCCAATTAAGTTTTAAAACACTATCATTAACTCATTTATCATTTTTCTCTATAGCAATTACCCATAAACCATTAAATTTTCCTTAGATTCCACTATTCGTAATTTGGTTATAAACCCTAGCAAAGTAAAATCCTAAAATTGGATAGGAATAAGGGGCTTACCTTTGATTTAGGCTTAGATGCATGAGTGAATAATGATTCATCTAAACCCTCTTGTTTTCTAGTTAAAGTCACAAGATTTAGGCATGAATGGGGCTAAGGCATGAGGAGGAAGAAAACGGGATGGACTAGAGAAAACAGAGCAAAAAAAAAGTCGGATGTCCAACTTTATTCACCAATCGATGTTGCCATGTCAAATTGGATATCTCGGAGTCAAATTTTCTGACACCACCCCTGCCCTTTTTTCAATCCAAAGCCACAACATCAATTTGGCACTGCAACGTCCCCCTGGTTGTTCCCTACTGTGTGTGATTTTTCTCCCCTTTTCTACTCTGTATCTACTTCACTTTGATTCCCCCTTTTTCATATACATTTATTCTTCATTTTTCTCATTGATAATGATGTAAAACCATAATAAATTTGACATAAATAACTAGCCATCAATCCCTACAATCATTCACTTATGCTTTAGCTTGTACAAATACATTTCACTTATATAAAATTCATACATCTGTATTGTTTCTTTTAAAAATAATTTCTTCCCATCTCAATTCATCACTGTAATCAATATTTAAAGATTTTCCTCATCTCAATTACTCTCTTGTTTTTTTCAATTATATGACAAACAACTCCAATGTAATCAAGTATTCAAGTACTAATTTACATAAATTAACACCTTAGGTGTTTGGGGATGAAATGAACGCAAACGGAACGTCATGACCGGAACTGGTCGCCTTTGGAATGAACCAGAGGATATTCCATTATTATTGATTTCTCCTCAATTGTTTAC
>JAYJMB010057392.1:11895-24360 GCA_036873735.1 Pouteria campechiana | reverse complement strand
ACAATGGAGATTGAATATCTTGGAAGAAAAGCTTTTTCTTCTTAATAGTGAAATGCTCGTTTATGCTCTTCGACCTTTTTTCTTTTCTTTGTTCTTTTCTTCTTTGTCTCTACGCTACCTTTATACTATCTTTTTATATTTCAGTCGTTGGTGGTAGATGACTTCCATTAAATGCTGAAGATCGTTCTAATTATCTTCCTCTGAGAAAAGTTGTCTTCTAATTTATTTATATCACCTGGAAAGTTTGTAGCGCCGTAAAATTGATCTTTTCAAGTTCTTTCCTTCTGAGGAAAGAAGAAAGGTTTCGTCGCACAATGCAATTTTTGGAAATGGAATCACTGACAGAGAGGAGAATGCTTTGTTTGAATTTCTTTCTCTCTTAAGTTGATTCACTTTGTCTGAAGTAAGTGTCTTCTGTTCATATGAGAGTTCATCTGTAAGGTATGGTCAGCTTTGTTCGAAGTAAGTGGCTTCTGATCGTGTGAGACTTTGTCCGAACATCTCCGCCAGTATCTGTCCGAAATACTTCAGTTTGTTTGAAATTAATTTTGGACAAATTGACTCTGAGTGAGAAACAAATCCGTGCGATGGAATCTTATCTTTTTCCTAAGTTATTTTAGGCTCTCACTTTGTTCGAGGTTAATTTCAGACAAAGCAAGTCTTCATGAAATGCAAGGACGTTCGACTGTATTCCAACTTCTTTCGAAAACTAGTTTGACTTCGTCTAGAATAAAATAACCACGGTAATATCAATTTGTCCGTAGTCTTACTATGCTTCTACAATCTGGTTTTATCTTTTAGCCTTTGTTCAAACTTTATTCTATGTCTAAGCAAGATATTGTCCGAGTCCGACTGAAGCAAGCTTTGGTCTAAATTTGGCTTTTGTTTGTAAAAGACTTCTGCAAAAATTGAAATAACGTCCGTAGTGCCTTTGAAACACCTCTGATACTAGATATGTCCTTCGACTGAAGAGTAGCCTTCAGTACTTGGATCAGATGATTAAATCGTACTTAGACACTTCAAAATGCTTCAGCTTGCATGTTTTTATATTTTGTGACTTCTAAAATCCTTTTAAACTTTTAATGTCATTCTTTCTCTGAGCATTTACGTTTTTCTTCCTGTATAGTGGATCTTGTCTCTGATATATTTCTTATATGCGTTGTCCACTTGTAATTATTTCCCCGAATAGATTTTATATCTATTACTCCAACACTAAGGAATATAACTGTTAGTACATTAAGTATTCACTCATGTGTTTTTGTTTATCATCAAAACTTTACTGTTTGCCGCAACCATCATTAAAATCAAGCCTAGTTAGGAGGTTTGGTTCAGCACAAATGGCTGGCTCACAATGGTTCTCTAAAATCGATCTTCGAAGTAGATATTATCAAATCCGAATTAGAACTGGAGATGAATGGAAGATTGCCTTTAAGACTCAAGATGGATTGTATGAATAGTTAGCGATCCCCCTTGGACTATCAAATGCACCTAGTACTTTCGTGAGGGTGATGACTCAGATTTTATGACCTTTCATCGAGAATTTTTTTGTAGTTTATTTTGATAATATATTGATTTATGGTCATTCTAAGAAAGATCATATCGTTCATTTGAGACATGTTCTTGAAACACTTCGTGTTGAAAAATTGTATATAAATCTCAAGAAGTATTATTTTATGCAAACCAACGTGATCTTTTTGAGATTTGATATTTCAGCTCATGGTTTAGCTATGGATCCTTTTAAGGTGAATGCTATTTGAGATTGGCCCAAACCTAAATCCCTTCATAAGGTTCGTAGTTTTCATGGGTTAGTTTTTATAAACGTTTCATTAGAGGTTTTAGTTCCATCATGGCTCGCATAACTGATTGCATGAAAGAGAGTGGCTTTCAATGGTCCAAGTCTACATCTAAGGCATTTTGTAAGTTTAAAAAGAGAATGACTGAGGCACCTGTATTATAACTACCTGATTTTTCAAAAGCTTTTGAGGTTGCATATGATGCTTCAGGAGTTAGTATTGAAGGTGTTCTAAGTCAAGAGGGTCATCTCATTCCATATTTCAGTGAAAAAACTTAATAAAGCTAAGCAAAAATTTTCTATATATGATTAAGAATTTTACGTTTTAGTACAAGCATTAAGGTATTGGCGGCATTACTTACTACCTCAAGCGTTTGTACTTTATTCTGACCATCAAGCTTTGAAATATCTGCGATCACAACGTAAACTTAGTGCCAGACATGCTAAGTAGGTAGAGTTTTTCTAGGAATATACTTTTGTTCTTAAGTATTGTGCAATTGTTGAGAACAAACCAACAGATGCCCTTAGTCATGTAGTTGCAGTCTTTCAAACAATAAGTATCAATATTATAGGTTTTAATAAGTGGAAGAATGAGTATGTTACGTTTCTAAAGTTTGGTATTATTTTTTAAGAGGTGCAGAGTGAAAACCGTCAAGAATATGTTGATTTTGTGATGAAGGATGGTTATTTGTTTAAGGGTTCTAAGTTATGTATTCCCAACCCTTAATTGCATGATTTTTTGATTTGGGAATTACATGCAGGAGGCATTGCAAGACATTTGGTAGGGATAAGATAATAGCTCTAGTTGAAGATAGATTTTATTGGCCTTCTTTGAAATAAGATGTTACTAGAGTTATGTCTATGTGTCTAACATGTCAGCTAGCAAAAGCAAAGAAAAGAAACACAGGTTTATGTATACCATTACCTGTTTCACACACTCCTTGGAAACATATTAGCATGAATTTTATTCTTGATTTGCCTAAGACTCCTAGAGGATTTGATTCTATTTCGGTGATGGTAGATCAAAAGATTGTTGATGCATCATATGTGGCAAAAAACAGTTTCAACGAGATTATCAGACTACATGGGTTGCCATCTATTATTTTGTCTGCTAAGGATGTCCATTTTGTGAGTTATTTTTGGAAAACTTTGTGAAAACTTTCTGATACTAAATTGAAATTTTCTTCTGCTTTTCACCAATATATTGATGGTCAAACCAAGGTTATTAACCAAAATTTGGGAGACTTAATTAGATGTTTGGTAAGTGAGCATTTAGGTACTTAGGATTCAGTTTTGTCAATTCCAAAGTTTGCCTATGATAATTCTGTTAATAAATCCACAAGAACAGTCCCTATTTGAGATTGTCTAAGATTTTGCTCCTCACACTCTCATTGATCTTATACCATTGCCACCTGATATTTGTGTTTCTACTTTTGCTGATACATTGGCACAACATATTCAACATGTTCATGTCACTATAAAAAGGAAAATTGCACATGCCACTATAAAAAGGAAAATTGCACTAAGTAATAAAACTTATAAGCTTCCTGCTGATGTGCACCGTAAACATCATGAGTTAAATGAAGGTGATTATGTTATGGTTCATATGTAACCTGAGAGATTTCCCAAAAATTCTTTTAAAAAGTTGCATGCACTAACCAATGGTCCTTTTTGTATTTTACGAAAATTAAGATCCAATGCATATGTTCTTGACTTGCCTCCAAATTTAGGAATTAGTTCAACTTTCAATGTGGAGGATTTGTTTCGTTATAGAGGCACTTTTGAGCTTCCTCTTTTACCTACAAAAATACCAAATCAAGGGATTTCTTTAGCTTTTGATTCTGTTCAATTTCTACACCAAACATAGTTTACACCCACAAAGCAGGTTGAGAGTATCCTCCAAGATGAGCTCGTTACTTCTTCAGGCGGACTAATAGGATCTTGTTAAGTGGAGAAACAAGCTTGACACTTATGCTAAATGGATATCCAAAGAGGAACTTCAAGAGTTGGACCCAGATTTGCTTGATTAGTATCATCTTACTAACTCTTCAGTGGAGCATTCTTCCAAGCGGGGGGAAATTGATGGGAATCGTGATGTGTACCCAATTTATACTTATTCTAGGCGCAATCGTTGTAATTAGGGTTTGTTTATTTGATTAGGAATTTTAAAACATTGTGTTTGGATTAGAGGTTATTTTTGGTATTTTATTTGTTACGCATTTTATGCATATTTTAGGATTTTTTGTCTTCTCTCTATAAATAGGATAACTTGTATTAGGGTTGGATAACAATTGATAATTGAAATAAATTGTTTCTTTTTGCCCTAATTCTCCTTAAATTCTTCCCTAATTCTCCCATTTCTTCCCTCCATATCCCCTTGAGAGGTTTCTTCCTCTTTCTTCTATCTTCTTCCTACTTATTCTGCATCAACCTTATTTCTCTTTGCCATTGCTTTTTTACATGAAATTTTTCTAAGACCAAGCAACATATCCATTCTTTCTAGTATTATAATTGGTAGAAAGAGAAACTTACTGTAGATATATAGCATCTCCCATCTCCTCTAAGCTTCAAGGCTATTGTATCATATGCATCCAAGTCAATGAAGCCATCAAACTGTACCAAAACCAGGAGAAAATGAGATTCAAATGAACTGAGGCTAGTGGAATGAGCAGCAATTTCATAGGACAGGTTAAAAATTGGCAGCTGCTTAGAAGAGTAGCCGGGAAACCTAGTGAATGTGGCATGTAATCATGATTTGGAACTTGTTTTTAAGCTTTTAGTCTCTGTGCTTGGGGAGTGGGAAGCAGTAATAAAAAACAAAGCAAAGCAAACAAATAAATTGCCCAAATGAGACGTGAATATCCTTCTGAAAAGCTGAACAGACTATTTTTCAAGTCATCACACAAAAAATGAGGTCTTCCTGGTTTAGAGCATGGATTTCTCTGTGTATTTACGTGGATCCTCCAGTAAGTTGTTCATGCATTGTCCAGTACAACAATGCAAAGCACCAAATACTTGTTCTATACCCAAGCCCATTCTGCATAAATTGAAGCCAGTGCTAATGCACATATCAACAATGAGCCAAAACAGTATTCACCTTTTTGGACCGCATTCCACAGAAGCCACTCCGATTCATCCTCCACCTTGAGCCCTCAGTTACATCTGATGAAAGGTTGCCAGAAAAAATCCCTTTCAAATGGTAAAGACAGAATCATGAGCACAAAAATCAAGCATCTTAGTGGTGAAAGGATATTACAGATGAGCCAAAGTGAAAGAGAAATATATTTATTCCATTAAGTATTTTGGCTTTGTGGAATACCGAAAGGAAAATAGTCCCCTAATTAGATGTAAGCTCTTAGTCATATGTGTTTTATCTTTCTCTTTAAAAAAAAAAAAAAGAGAGGATATTGATATCAAACCATCTCTGCAAGTCTTGTGTGGCAAACGGGTGCAACATATGCTGTTCACTGGGTCAGGCGCATCATTTTACATGCCATATATCAAGTTCTTCCTTTTTCCCTCTTTCTTTAAATCATTATTTTTTTCATCGCAACTGACTGCTGCACCAGCCCGATGAGCCTGGGACTCTCATGTGCCATTTGCCATGCATGGAATCACAACAACTCAAAGTCACTATCTCGAGCTAAGTTCACACGTCTCTAAAATGTAATTCTGAAATTATTTGAATTCTGCCAACACGCTTTTGAAAATGGAATAAGAATTTCCAAAGTAGGCATTACAGAATGCATGAATCCTGACAGCAGCATCATGATGTGAAGCAAGTTGGCATTTGTAGTATTGCATACCACTTAGTCCACTGCCACCATCTTTGATCTCCAAGGATGCTGATGATAAACCTGAGGAATGACAGAAAAGTAAAAACAACTAATTGATGGCATTTCCTGGACATGAAAGATATTTTTCCAGGTATTTCAAGTTCAGAAATTTGAAAATACATTGTCAGTGAAAGAAAAAGACAAACAGAAACTACATAAAGGGTCCTAGCCAAATCAATTGCAAGATTCATACAATTTGCAATATGCAAGATTCATACAATTCGCAATATGAATATCTAATTACAGAAAAATTATCCATCAGCATTGCATATCCCATCTACGTGACCAAAAGCAGATTATATTATGTTCCTGGAAAGTGTTGCCCACTCTAAGTGACCTAGAGAAACTTATTTACCATGCAGTGACCCACTATTTCATTAATGGTGCATCCCTAACCTTTCCATTTGAAGAAATAAAGAGTTGACTTTCGTGCTTGAATGATCTGTCAAGAGCATGGGCAAATTTAAATGCAATGCCCAAAGAGAATAGTTCCTTGAAGATTAGGAACCAAGCCCCAGGAAGGGAACAGGGAGCCATTTGTGGAGACCAACTGACCAAGAATGCAAACGAAGAACAAGAATAACATGTTTCCACAAAGAAAGCACCAGATGAAGGATGATGGATTAAGTATCCAAGTTTCCCCCTAAAGTCTGCTTGAGATGCTCAGCAGCAAGATGAAAAATAGGCAAAGGCCAACAAAGCCCAGGAAACTCCTGCTAGACCAGGCAAGCCTCAGCAGCAAGACAGGTGGAGAAGAGAATAGCCAACAACGCAATCCAATAGAGACAGAGAAAGACAAACTGGGGAAGAAGCTACCTATCGGAGTATGACAAGGCATTTAATTGATGAAAACATGGATGATTTCAACCAACAGGAAAGCAAAACATTGGACAGTTCAGGCATCTTATATATTAATGGCAGCATCCACACACTACCTAGCTGACAAACAGTCCAGATTGGAAACCACTAGCCCTTTCGAGAACTGAAATAGAAGAATTCTGCGCATGTGCTCCACTTAAGGACCATTTAAGCCATTTTTCTTTTTTTCTTTTTCAAACATGTTCAATCATATATAGCTACACTTTCATCATCTGTTCCTGTCATTTATCATGCCTAAAAAGTTTGTCTTTTTCCCAAACCATTATTGCAAATCTATCGAGATTCCCATTCTTTCAATTTTGGTTACGAAAAGCTAAAGCTCCTACAATAATATGTAAAAAGGCTCCACCTCAGTGGCAATGCTATTTCGCTATTCTGCTACCATTTCATCAAGGGCTTCATCCTTTACCTACCCTTTACAAAAGGAACCAATTGGCCAAAAAGCTATCACTCTCAACTCAATGTATAAGTTTGTGTCATGCAAGACTATACAAACATAAAATTCTGTTAATGATCTAAATTTGCCTCTTCAGAACTTCAATCCAAGAATATGCATAGCATGCACATTTCTTGACATGTTTCACAGATTGATTTTCCAAAAAATCTACAGTTGAAACACATGATGAAGTAGGACTAAGTAACCCATGATGAAGTAGTACCAAAGTAACGGAATATATACAGCACAGAAACTCTTAGCAGACACCCTAACTCATCCATCCTATTGATCTCCCGACAGAACCACTTACACAAAAAATTCAAGTAAAACAACAAAAGACTAAGTCTAATTGCAATTTGTTCAGTCCAATCAAAGAAAGGGAAGAACATCAATGATGTTTCCTAGTGCATTTTGGTGGAAATCAATATCATACTATAGTTATTATTATTTTGATCACAAATTGAAATTAAAACAGAAAATATCTCTCTTGATAACCAACTACAGTTTGGCCATTCCCACTTTAATGAACCGATAACCAATTTCTTGAACAACCTCATAGCTATTAGGTATTGAAATGGGTTTAAAGATATAAGGAACAAAATCAAAAGACATAGGAAGACAGCGATTTTACCTCCGTATTCAGAATCGGAGTACAAATGCCACCTTTTCAGCTCCTCTTTTGAATTAAAATTGAACACGAACTTTTCACTTGGAGGCATCAACTCTTCAACATTCCATGTGAGAGCTACAGGTTAAATATCAAATTAAACATTGGCACATGCTCCATAACAGTGCACATGGACAAAACTGACTTGGTTCTGGGGCATTTTTCTAAGGGGACCGTATAACATAAAAACATGATGCAGATAACTTGCTCTTTGGAAATGGAAACAGATAAATTCATCTTATGAAAATTTTTCCACTTCCCAGGAAAGGCCGCCTCCATATATAGCAAATGAAGAACAGTATACAGGAATTTTTTTATGGTTATGAAAGGATCAAATGTTTGATTGAGGAAAACATATTATGTCAGTAAGGATCAGGAAAGGTAGGCAAGACATCTTAACCGAAAGTTCATTAAATCATACATCTGCCACATTGCCAATGGCTGTGTTCATTTGCAAGTAATTCATGTTAATATATACGACAGATTCAAGCAGATCAAAGTGTGCGACTCCTACAAGTCAATCAAATGGCAATATTCTCTGAATCGTCGCTCACCAAAGCACCCATGTGAGATAAGCAAAGTAAATCTACATCTAGTTCTGCTGAACATACTAAAGACAATTCCAAATTATTGTAGAAAGCAAAAAATGCGTTCATCTAGCTTATCAGGATCTTACAACTGAAAATTTCAAAATTTGCAGGAGCTGTTCTGCAAGAGAGAAATGGCCAGATTTCCAAATTGAAGCAAATAACCATTTCTGGAAGAAAAAAAAATCTAATCTTGATAAAATTTGTATCTTCTGCGTCTTCAATTTCACATTTATGTCTAAATAACACGCAAAAAGATTATCGAAAAACAACACCGCTGTGGCTCATAGAATGAAATTTGTGGAATATGATAATCGAATGCCAACTCCCGCATCAAATGATCAGGGAT
This sequence comes from Pouteria campechiana, assembly GCA_036873735.1. NCBI lineage: Eukaryota > Viridiplantae > Streptophyta > Magnoliopsida > Ericales > Sapotaceae > Pouteria > Pouteria campechiana. Next base: position 15,814 of record JAYJMB010057392.1, on the reverse strand, counting down.
ATGAATCTAAACTTCATCGACACATGAATGAAGCATAACGATATTCAATAAAAAGCCCAAAGAATTTCAGCGATATCGGAACCCGATATTACCCACTTCGCGAATCGGAAATGGAAGTAAAATTATTCAGATAGGCTCATCAAAACCAGATAAATGGATGAGTGCTTCCATTGAGTTGAGAATTACCTTTTTTGGTTGCATTAAGAGAAGCTTGCCAGAGAGCTCGAAACCTCGACATAGTGCAGTAAGTAGCCACAGATGATTACAAACAACTCCACACAGCCATCAAAAAAGCGGATTCCATACCCCCACCATTACAGACACAAAACTATCCGAACCGTAGAACCACCGGCGGCAAGCTCAAGAGCTGGGAAAGCCGGATTCTCCTCTTGCAGCTTGCTGGTGCTTACTCGTGCGAGGGTGCACGGTGTCAAAGATACACACGTGCGCAGCATGGATTTGTTTTTTTGGTCACATTACCGCAATCTTTACACGTGCGACCCCGTTGGGGAGATGGGCTTATAAACGGAGAAGCCCTAGCGAGGGATTTCGACTACTTGATCTTATCTGAGCAAGTGCCGCTCTCTCTCTCTCTGAACAGCCCTAGCCCCAGCCCCGACCATGAGACAGTGCGGAGCTGCCGAAAACGTTGCCCCAGCGCTTTGCCGCCGGTGTTTGGTAGCGTGTCTGGCTTTTTCTAGCGCTACGGGGTTGGGCTGGTTGCCAGAGAGTTGAGAGCTGGGCTTACCTGCGATGACGACTGCCCGCTGGCAGAGCTCCTTCCCCAAGAGTAGGGGCAGTGATGCATACGCGGGCTCAAACAAATACCAAAATGTTATTACGACTCTTTTTCTCTCTGCGTTTCCCGTGCTATTTGTTTTTTGTATGTGACAGGGAGGGAGAGAGGAATGCATGTCAGATCATCTCCTCTTTCATGATTACAGCTTGTCTATAATTAATAGATGTTGATTTAAGTTTAAACATGCTTTCTCAGATTGAAGGGTTGTTTCTTTGCTGATTAATTCCTTTTCTACCCCAACCCTAACCCTATCCGCTACCCTCAACCAACCGTGGATTTCGATTCTAATTCAGTTTAAACTTCGCGTTTTTAATTCTAAGTTGCTCATAATTTTTACTTAAACTTTTATATATTTCATGAAAATATAAAAGCTCAATAAGTTAAAAGGGTTATGATCAGGTAAAAGCTTTTTCACCCTAATTCTGATGTGAATGTTTGATGTTTTTAGTACACAATGTTGTAATTCATTTTTAATGTGTGGTGTAATTTTAAAAGAAATTGTCTTAATTAGATAATTAAGTGGGCGACAACGTAAGGAAAATTTTAACATATGGTGCCCTTAAGGCTCGTTTGGATTGGGTTGGGAATTATGTCAGAAAAGTGAAATAAGGAATATAGAGTTTTTAATAAAAAAGAAAAATAATTAAAAATATAGATATTTATATATAAAAGTAAAATTGTTATGTCAATTAAAATTTAACATCGGTTTCAAAAGGTCAAAAGGTGTGTTAAGAAGGTATGTAGGTAATATATTTGCATTGCAAATACAATCCAAATAAAGCCTAAGTTATGTTGGATCGGTAAGGAATAACAGATTAGATTGTAAAGATACATTCTCATGGGGCCCCAAACCAAGCATTTTCACCAGAATTTTGGCAAAAATTACCAACTGAATATAATGATAACATAGTTAAACAAGCAAGAAAATAAAATAAATGATATCCATTCAATTGGACTGTATCAAAAGGTTTTTTCAATGCAAATGCTTAATATACATAGTTAAATAAATTAATGTACTTAATTTTTAATTGAGGCTCAAGTATATGTTTAGAGATGTAATGAGCTGAATCAAAGTTGAAAAACTTTTAGTCTTTGCTTGACTTAATCTTAGTTTACTTGTTGAACTATGTTAAGATTGAAAAGAAAATCCGACTTAAATTTTCTTAATATCAGCTCAAATTGCATGGAGCTGATATTAATTAATATCAGTTGTATTATTATATATGATGGACACGCACCTTATAAATTCCTTAAATTTTTAGCCTCATGTTCAACACAAAGTTGCATCTCTTGATGGCTTTTTTGATATGGATCTATCGAAATAAGGAACGGGAAACAAATACATTAGGAACATTGCATAGCACAATGGATGCCCCTTTGGATCCAGGACCCCATTTTGTGGTTCTACAAAAGCATCCTCCAACCTTTGGTGCTCGATAACGGCTCGTTAATATTTGAATTGATTAAATTGTATCACTCATTGCATCAGCAAAAATTCGATTATAGCTATTGACTAATATTCTTTAATGCAAACAACAATTTGGTATGCATTTAAGTGATTGGTGGATGAAAAGGGTTGGAAATGAATGGAAACGAGGTAATATAGAAGATCAAGTTAGGAGAAATAGTTAATATTAGGTGAACGAAGTTAAAAAATATAGAAAATAATGATTAAAAATGAAGATAAGGTGAATTTAGATTCACCACACCCTTGCCTATTGCTACACACCCTCTCTTACACTACAGTTTATACCAAACAAAACGGGGTAATTTCAATACACACCACTCTTTTTTTTTCATATCATTATCTCTACTTTTTAATCATTATTTTTACCTTTTAATCATTATTTCTGCCAATTCAATCATTTATCCATCTATATTCTCTACATTCTAATAAGTCACTCCTATTCTTGAATCCAAACGCACCCTTAAAATCCATGATATTAATGTGACATAGATAAAATTAAAATGCACATAAAAGTATTGATTCAAATTAAATTTAAAATATATAGAAAGTATTAATTGGAACCATAAATAAATATGAAGAAACATGCATTTGTTATGGTAATCATATATAGAATTAACCTCTTGAAAACGAAACGTTTTTTTTTTTTTTCTCAATTTTTGTTTTTCAATAGATTCACTCAATCTCTTATCTTCTATCGTTGAAGCCTAAGATGCTTGCAAGTGCTATTACTGGGGAGACGATGGCTTCTGGCTACCAACTTTTATACCCTTGCCTTTTCGCAGAACCGGCTTGCAACCTGACATGGACTGGATTATTTTAAAATGAGATAGAATGTAAAAATTCGAGAATTTACTCTAAGATGTTCTTCAAAGGCTTCAGAACATTCGTCAAGACTATTGAATCAGTAGAGGGGTTATTTCAAGAAAAGTGTGACATTTAAAAAGGACTATTTATGTAGGACCAAATACAAGAAAAAATGTTATCTACCATCCCAGTGAAAACTATCTAAAGTGAAAAGAAATATGACCAAAGGTAAAGCTATTTAGAGTGATAACCATCAAGAATACCTACCACACACATTACCTAAGAGTAAAGAGTCATTAAGATGCTATCCACACAAAAACGCAGTTGTTCATTAGAATCTACCATAGAACTCAGGCTATGGGCGCAAGAGATATCAGAGATGCTGATGTTTCGTCATCAGCACGAGCATTAGCAGGTTTCCTCATTAAATAATGACAGCTTTCACTTTTCATACATCCATATGGAGATTAATCATCGTAGCTCACAAAAGCTAAATGTAAAACAAACCTTACTAAACGGGACAATAAGCTTAACATGCTACTGAACAGAATTAGCGTTCTACACCTATAAATAATAAACTTAGATCACTAACCCATGATTTCAAAACTTGAAGAGGTTCCTCTGAACTTTCAACACTAATCGACATGTTAGAGACACTCTAGTGCTGGTCCTACGAATGTGTTCTTCAGCAATGTTGGTTTCGGATGCATCCTCTAAGCTCATGACAGAACTTTGCTCCTGATGTTTCAGAACTTCCTCAATATTGACAACCTGGGAGGAAAACACAAACCATTAATTTAGAGCACCAAGAAATGGTCCACATCAAATGCATTGGCGAAATCCATTGT
>JAYJMB010057392.1:0-11795 GCA_036873735.1 Pouteria campechiana | reverse complement strand
GCGAAATCCATTGTATGCAAGATCAGGATAAAACATCTCACAAGCCAAACCATCAAAGGGCCACGTGCAAATATTGACAGTATGATGCTCAAGATGAATTGATTCCAGCAAAGCCCAGAAATTGGCAGTGGTTGGTCTGGTTCTTCCAACTTCTGCATTTCAAACATGGTGTCCCACAAGAGTGATATAGATTTCATATGCTCTAATGGCACTCATCTTGATGATATAGGGCATGTACAAATACAAATAATTAGAATAGCCACATCAAGAAAAGGCAATGACCTTAGTCAACCATCTTACCCCATTTAAACTATGAATATTGCTGTCTTCTATACCATGCAAGTAGTCTGGAAAATCATCACAATAGGTGAGAAAATTATACTAGGATGCCAAAAACAAGGGCAATGAACAACAAGATGGATTAGCAGAGAATTATAACTGACCTGAGTATGCTATGTCTTTGAATATCAATAAACTGCAAGGCATCAATAGCACAGATAAATGATTGTTTATATCTAATGAATTATTGGTTTTATCCTTCAGCTGCTCTTCAGTCCCAATCTCCATTGCCCCTTTATCAGAACTAGAATTCTTAGCAACATTTGTTGTACAGTTTACATGGTCCTTCAATCTCAGATGAGGAGTGAAATTCATCACAGCAGATGATCCAAGGGAGAGAATAGCTACAACGGGAAAATAGGCAGGTCCATCCTGATGTGGCTGAATGATACAGTATACAAGTATGTCACGTACAAAGCAAAAAATACAGAATGCACTGTGCCCAGTAGCACAGAATTCATCATTCTACGACTACTATGATGAGTGTTGGGATACCCAACATAGACAAGGATTTGAGTGGCCGACTTGCATTGAAAAGGCCCTGGCCTAAAATTGAAGTTGTTTCATTCATCAGGTGTGGTACATAAGCATATGAGACCAGTGGTTTATTGTCAAGATGCACATTACCCACCTTATTTGTGGACCATCCTGAGTATATTTCTCAGGCATTCCAAGGGCCATCTGTTGAATGGTACTGATCTCATAAATTCAAGAAAATTCAGTTACCATTATGCCTTGATCAGGCAGGTACTCGTTGATTAGCACATGATTGATTGGTGAGGGAAACAATCCTGTCCTTTCACATATTTTTTGAGTAATCTCTGTCAGCCAAATTGGCACTGCACAGGGCAAACGAAAAGATGATGAACACCTGACACTGACCTCAATCTAGCAGTCAAGTACAAAACTATTGTCTATTCCAGAAAAAAAGAAAACAGAATCATGCACTGATGGGCCCTACGTTGCTGCCATATCAACATCCACAGATTCTTATACCAAATGTTGAGGCCAGCTATATGATCCAGTTCTTCCAGTCCACTCTATCATGGACCATACCATGGCCAATTGAGAAGCTGCTTTCAGCTATTAATTGCGATTGAATGGTAATGGCATACTGGTGAGGATTTAAATCATGAGAAAGGAGTTAATTGACAAAGAAGAAAGAAATATTTCAAAAACAGTTGAGCATAAGACTCAATTTCTTCATTTTTGCAATTGCCTCAACTTGAACAGAGTTGAGGTAAATAGTAAACAAAGAACACCAGTAAAAAATATATCTGCATAGAAACATCATGTGTTGCATGTATTGCATATTGGCATACACAAGATACTCGTTGCAATATATATATATATAACTGTGGCTCAAAGCCAAATTTGCTTCATTTGAACGATGCCAAATTGACAAACATGGAGGTTTGACCTTTCCTGAGGCTGCCACAGTGTAGGTGTCAAGATGAAATTGCAATATCCAATTCTGCAAAAAGCTATATCCCCATTCTGTACTGCCTATAAAGATTAAGTAAAAGACTATGAACCATGCTATCTGCAATTAGTTCCATTACTCATGGCACAAACTCTTCTTCACTGCTTCTACCTATACCAAGCTTTTACTGTGTAACTACCTAAATAGACAGCCCCAAAAAGAGAGTAGGACTGTCCAAAGTAGGGGTTCTAAGTGAGTTATTGGCAAAAATCTCACTTTCTGCATTCCATTAAGGTTCCTAAGAGCTTCCACTTTCAGAAGATAAATCGCAGACATGGCCATAAATGCCAAAGAAGACATTGAGGGTGAACTTATTGCAGCTACAAACTGAGGATTCTGACACCCATGTTGACCAGAAATTTCTCATCGTTCTTATTATTTTTAGTATTAAATAGTAAGGAGGATTTGGTAATTCTTGCCTCTGGATGTTGCATGTTACCCTCTATTGAATGACTCTACCAAAGGATTTTCAAGAATCTGTGATAGTAATCAAGCTTAATCAGGAGTTTAAGTATTCTAAAATATCATCATCATCTTCAAGCACAGGATTTAAAATAGCAGTATTACTAGATGATTCGGTAATATAATTTAAATTAGTATGTAAAACTATCCACCAATCAAGATTATCAAATAAAGCAGTAATGTATTGAATCCAAAATATATAACAAGACAGCATTCATTAAAAAAAATACTTTACTTATATAAGGAAGATGTCTATAGAACTTTCTTATAGGATTAGAAAAACACTCAAACTAAGCAAACTTAGGTAAGGAACTCTCAGTGAGAATTTTTTGATGCTTTCCTAGCACACACATACAAACCTATTTATAGACAAGAGAAGTCAATATCAACTCCAGACGTTAAACTCTTTGGAATCAATATAATTACTGAAGACATACTTAACATAGTTTGGAATCGAAACTCACAATCACAGAGTTACAATAATATAAGGATGACATGACATAAAGTTAAAATAATAGAGAAAGGACAAGTTTCGAATAAAATGATAGTTGAGTTGTCCTGAAGAAATAGTAGCTTGATATGATCTCTGAAATGCTGCAATAATTAATTATGCTTTCATCACCATGAGTACCGCATGTATTCTGCTGATAATGCTTCTTCACCTTCTGGGAGTTATCTGAAATAAAGCAGTTCAAAGGCTTTCACACATTGTTCTCTTTCGTCTAACCATGGAAAATCTTTTTTAATCATTGATATAGCGATTGCAATAGCCTTTTTAGTGGCATTGGGCTAAGGATATGCAGGAGTTTTGTGAATAATTTTGTTGAGCTCTTCCAAAGTAGGCATAAAACCTGGATTTAAGTTTGTCGCTCGCTTGAAAAGTTTTTCATGCTCCATATCTATAGTAGTTTTTCACGATCTATTTCTGAGGTTTTCTTGCAAATTTTCATAATCGAACTTGGGCCACAATTTCGAATAAGAGGCAACTACAATATATGGATAAGAATAATCATGAAAATTTGAAACTTGCAAATAGAAGACATAATCCCAACAGAAAATTCAAGAAATGTTTTCTTTGACAATAAAATCAAGAATTTCAAAAGATGATGGATTTTTGGTATCGAAAGGGAGATGAGGGACCAAGTCTTGAGGAAATATTTATGGATTATAACCCCAAAAATCCCAGAACTTGTCATGGAACCACATGGGAATAGATTGATTAGGATTGTCTAGAATAAAGCAAACCCCATCATGAAGGAGTAAATGAGAAATTTTGGCAAAGAAAAATTTGAAACCAGGCTTCTTTATTGTTTCGATAATTATAAGCAATTTCAATAGAAGAAGTATGAAAAGCATAGGAGGAAGAAGTAGAGAATTTAATAACTGTTTGAGTTTGATAAATACCACTGATCTTGTCAAATAAATTTTCTAATAAGAAATTTTGAATAGGTAATCCAATCTAAATTGGATTCTTTCCATTTATGCTCAATAGAAATAAATATAATTTCGAATAAGATTCTCTCATAATAGTGAATGGTATTACACGAGTAATGAGGGACAAACCATTCATCCTTTGCAAAACATTTTTAATAGATTGTTCTGGCAGCATTCTATGATAATTTGCATTCTTTGTCACTAAAAATAATAGTATTTTTTTGTATATATTTTTTCACTTTTATAATGTCTATTGGCTTTAAATAAAACATAAATCTCTGCCCAAAGGGAGTAAATTGAGTAATAGAGGAATTCTAAGAAGCGGGAATAGGGATTTCTGCTGGAGCTAAAGGTTGATCATTTGTTGGTTGTTGAGCCTCGTGAAAATTCTCGAAATAAAAACTTAAGAAGAGAATTGTTTTCTCTATTAATATATTCTATTTGGAAATCAAAAATAGCCAATAAACCTGTCATCTAGCAAATATTTGTTTTGAAGTAATATTCTTAACATCTTTTTAAATAATGTCTTTTGCGGCTTTGCAATCTATTCTTAATAAAAAAATCTTTGTTTATAAGATAGCTTTAGAATTTATTAGTATAGGTTACAATTGATAACATTTCCTTTTTAATAGTAGGATAATTTATTTGAGTAAAATTCCATACCCCCAAAATATATCTAACAAGCATTTCTTTTCCTTGTCCATTCCTTTGTTTTAATATTTCACCATAACCAACATGAGAGGCATGTGTCTTAACAATTTTAAAATAATCAGGGTTAGCAAGAGACAGATATGGCAAATATTTTACCTTTTTTTATATTTAGAACAGCGAAAGTATGAGCCTCTATCCATTCAGGAGGATTTTTGTGAAGTCATTTTAATAATAATTCTCTATCTTTAACTAAATCTTTATAGAAATCAAAGATATAATTTAAAGATCCTACAAATCGTTGTAATTGAGTTTTATCTTTTCTAATATCAAAAAATTTATCAGCAAATGCTATAAATCTATTGACTGGTTGAATGGTTATGTTATTTATATAAAATCCAAGAAAATGGATATCTGTTTGGAATAATTTCATTTTCTTTTAGGATAAAACAAAACCATTTCTTTTAACAACATTAATAAATAAATGTAAATGTCTCCAGTATTGATCAATAAATGAAGAAAATATTAAACATCATCAATATAAACAATAAGATTTTTAGAATAAATATTAAAAATATCATATATAATTTTTGGAATTTCTAAAGGTGCATTTTTAAAATCGAATGGCATCACGTTCCATTCATAATGTCCAAAACGAATAGTAAAATTTGTTTTATACATATCTTTTTCTTAAATATTTGAATTTGCCAATAGCAAGATTGTGTATCAAATTTAGAAAATACTTTAGCATTAATAATTCTATTTAATAAGTCCGTTTTATTGGGTAAAGAATACCTGATCCATTATAATACTTTGTTAAGAGGTTTATAATTAATAACTAACCTTAAAGCTCCTCTTTCTATCTCAGTAGCATTTTCAACATAGAAAGCTACATAGCTCCATTGAGAATGATTAGGCTTAATGAGTTTTTTAACTAATAAGTTTTCAATTTCGTTTTTACAATATTCTAATAACCTTGAATTCATCTAGTTGAGCTTTAGCTGGAATATATTTTTCATTAAAGCCATTAATATAAGAAAGGGAAATAGTATGTTATTTTCAATACCAAAAGTAAACAATGAATTTTTATTAAAAATAGATTGCAAAGCCACATAAGACATTATTCAAAAAGATGTTAATAATATTGTTTCAAAACAAATATTTGTCAGATGACAAGTTTTATTAACTATTTTTGATTTCCAAATAGAATATATTAATGGAGAAAACAATTCTCTTCCTAGCTTTTTATCTCAAGAATTTCCATAGGGCTCAACAACCAACAAATGATCAACCTTCAACTCCAGTAAAAACCCCTATTCCCACTTTCCAGAATTCCTCTATTACTCAATTTATTCCCTTTGGGCAAAGATTTATGTTTTATTTAAAGCCAATAGACATTGTAAAAGTGAAAAAATATATACAAAAAGATACTATTATTTTTAGTGACAAAGAATGCAAATTATCGCAGAATGCTACCAAAATAGTCTATCAAAAATGTTTTGCAAAGGATGAATGGTTTGTTCCTCATGCCTCGTATAAAACCATTCACTATTATAAGAGAATCTTATTCGAAACTATATCTATTTCTATTGAGCATAAATGGAAAGAATCTAATTTAGATTGAATTACATATTCAAAACTTCTAATTAAAAAAATTATTCCACAAGATCAGTGGTATTTATCAAACCCAAACACTCATATTAAATTCTCTACTTCTTCTTCCTCTCCTATTCGTGCTTCTCCTATTGAAATTGTTTATAATTATTCAGACTATAAAGAAGCCTGGTTTCATAATTTTCTTCGTCAAAATTCCTCATTTACTTGTTCATGGTGGGTTCACTTTATTCTAGACAATCTTAATCAATCTATTCTCATGTGGTTCCAAGATAAGTTCTGGGATTTTTTGGATCTTAATCCAAAAAATATTCCCTCAAGACTTGGTCCCTCATCTTCCTTTTAATACCAATAATCCATCATTTTTTCAAGTTCTTGATATTGTTGTCAAAAAAAATATTTTTTGGATTTTCCATTGGGAATATGTTTTCTATTTGCAAGTTTCAGAGTTTCATAATTATTCTTATCCATATATGGCACTTGCCTCTTATTCAAAATGGTGGCCAAGTTCAACTACGAAAATCTGCAAGAAAACCTTAGAAATAGATCATGAAAAACTGCTATAGATATGGAGCATGAAAAACCTCTCAAGCGAGCAGCAGACTTAAATCAAAATTTTATGCTTACTTTGGAAGAGCTCTGTAGAACTATTCACAAAACTACAGCATATCCTCAATCCGAAGCTAATTAAAAGGCTATTACAATTGCTACATTGATGATATTAAAAGATTCCTCATGGTTAGACGAAAGAGAACAACGAGTAAAAGCCTTCGCACTTCTCTATTTTAGCCAACTAACAAAAGATAAAGAAGCATCATCAGCAGAAGACATGCAATCCTCATGGTAACGACAACGTAATTCATTATTGCAGCATTTTAGAGATCATATCGAGCTACTATTTCTTCAGGACAGCTCAAATATCTCTTTATTTAAAACTTATACTTTCTCTATTGTTGTAACTTTATGTCATGTCATCCCTCTATTATTGTAACTCTGTCATTGTGACTTTGGATTCCAAACCATGTTAAGTCTGTCCTCAATAATTGTATGGATTCCAATAAGTTTAAAGTCCGGCGTCGATATCAATTTCTCTTGTCTATAAGGTTTGTGTGTGCTAGGAAGGCATTAAAAAATTCTCACTGAGAGTTCCTTACTTAAGTTTGCTTAGTTTGAGTATTTCCACAGTCTTATATAAAAGTTCTGTTAACATCTTCCTTAAGTCAAGCATTTCTTTAATGTTATTTTATTATATATTTTGGATTTGGTACATTACTGTTTTATTTGATGATCTTGATTGGTGGATAGTTTTACATATTAATTTAAATTAGAATACCGAATCATCTAATAATACTGTTATTTTAAATGATGTGTTTGAAGATAGTAATGATATTTTAGAATATTTAGACTCTGATTAAGCTTGATTACTACCTGGGCTAATTTGGTATCATGGTTCTTGAGGCACACAACTAGAACATTTCTTCTTATCATGGTGCTTGAGACGCACAACTAGAACATTGGTCAAGGCAAGTCTTGTGGGTCAGGTTAATGGTCATCTCTACTGGTTATAGAAATCAATACTCACTTTTCATGAACCAACTCACCATTATTTAATACAAATAACATTTATTGTCATATTTGAGAATTGAGATACTGATAAGTTTAAAGAATTAGCACACTATGACAAAAGTGTTCTTTAGCAACGATCATTTTTCTTGCTATAGGTAAAATTTTAGTTGCTAAAAATATGTTACAGTGAATAAAACTCATCAATCTTGTTGTAATATCACCATGCATAAAAGTTCTTAAGATTTAACAAAAATAAGGCCTTATTTGGGAAATGAGAAAAGAAGAGGGAAAAAAATAATTTGGAAAATTGAAGAAAAAGAGAGCAAATAATATGATATGATAGGTGGCAATGCTTATAAAAAAAATAAATAAATATAAAACAGAGGATTTTTGCATGAAAAGATGAGAGATAACAATTTTTAATAAAAACAATAATTATAAAAAAGTATGATTTTTACATAATTAAATTGTCACATTATTTTTATATAATTAAAGTGTCATATTACATTAAAAGAGGTGAAAATGGTGAAAAACTTTTCCACATGTGTCCCCTCAAAAAAATTTGATCATAAAAAAGTTTTTTTTTTTTTTTTTTTTTTAGGCTTAGCAATGAATTTTTCTGTCATAAAAGTTTGTATTTAGTAACAAACTAAAATTTCTTGCTAAAAGTTGTAATCTAGCAATGATAAAGTTGTTGATAAATGAGAATATTTTACAATAAAGAAACTATTGAAAAAAGTCGTATCTAGTAATAAACTTTTCTATTGCTACAAACTTTTTTTTACAATGATTTTTCTCTTTGCTAAATTTCTTTGAAGATCACTTTATTGTCCCTTAAACCTAAGGCTTTGTTCGGTAGGAGGCACTTATGTTATCCCTTAAACATAAGGGTGTGTTTGGTAAGAGACACTTTTGTTGTCCCTTAAAACTAAGGGTGTGTTTGATAAGAGGCTAAAGGGGTGAAAAAAAAAATCAACCTTTTACACCTCTTTCAATGTGACATGACACTTTAACTACCTAACAACTCTACTTTTTTTCCCATTATTACAAATATTACCGATTATCATCTTCAACCTTTTTATACAAAAAAACATATCTATTTTATTTTTATTCACTTTATTTCGAAATCTCTTATCACATCACACCACATTTTATATCTTTTCCTCCACTTTTTCAATATTTCTTTTTTCATCTTTTTTTTTACCTTTTTTCCCATTTCCCAAACTAACCCTAAGGGCGTGTTTTGGGAATGGGGAAAAGATTGGAGGAAAAAGGAAATGTGGAAAAGTGGGAGAAAAAGAGGGGGTGATGTGATGTAATAGAAGATAATGATTAAAAATAAAATGAATAAAAACAAAATAAATAGGCTTTTATATAAAAAGACATGAAATAATGATTGAAAATATCGGTAATAATAAAAAATGGAGTTGTTAGATAGTTAGGATGTCAAATCATATCAAAAAGGTATGTAAAAAGGGATGGAAAAATGTGAAAAAGTTTTCCACTCATTTTTTTTCCTATTAGCAAAAACAACCTAAATTCACATAAATGAAACTTTTCATTGTAAAAATGTTTTCTACAAAAGCCCACAAGTGAAAAGATTTCCCAACACATTATTAGCAATGAAATCAAGCAACAATTTTAATCTTCATTGCTAAGCATTGTCATTCATATTATTAAACGTCTTCATTACTAAAACCACTTTTTGTGGCGAACTTTTTTGTTGGTAAATTTCTTCACTAAAGATCCTTTTCTGTTGTAGAGAGAGCTAATAAACTACAATGCCAACATCATTTCTTTATAAATGCCACAATCGTCATCAGTTGGCATTTGCTAATAGTATGTATTGTAATGCTAAAGTTGTGCAAGTAGACAACATGAGGAAACTTCCCCAATAACTAGAAGCTTTAAAGTTGCTTAGGAGTTTAAAATCAAATGGAACATCAAGACAGCTAATGATGAATGCAAGCTGCTGGTCATTGTTTTTGGCCGCAAGGTTGTAGTCACCCTTATACCCACTCTGGCCTTCCATTGTGAATAGGAAAACCTCTAACATTAAAAGATTTGATTGGGAATTCTCCAGCTAGAAGGGCAGATGTATCAATGAATGTAGAATCCAAAATCGACAATGTGTCTCTAAATTCCACACCCTTTCGCCAATGTCCAACTGATGAATTTGAAAAGGTCAAAGTGGTGAATTTGATGGATTGGAAAGAGTCAGAGGGACTTCCTATGGGAAGTTCCATTAGCAATAATCAGAAGCTCATCTATCCCAATGGCACAAAGTTTTGAAAACCCAATCAGCAGCAAGTGAACTGGAGACAACAGACCATAATAGCTTACTGGTAAACCACTCTGATGCTTTGGGGTGGAAGAAGATTGCTCTGAAGGATAGGTGACAACTGAAAAATACTGGTGGGAGAGAGGCTACATCAATAAATCCTCCTTTCCTAGTTAGAGACCAAAATAATCAGTTTTGAATTTGTTGCATGATTCAATAAAAAACAGTTTTGCTAGTACTGAATGGTAATTGAATGTAATTTGGGAAGATAAATATTTGGCAAATCTGTCCTCTTTGATGTTCTCATGCTAGTCTAGCATGGTTTCTAAGAAGCAGTTATCCATTCTTCTAATAAAAATATTAAACATATGTTACTGCCTTTGCAATGGATGTTTGGGGTGAAACCTAGGGAAAGGTTATAGTTAGCAATAGATTTTCAGCACACAATTAGACTGTTTTAAAAACTCCACATTGAAGGAACCATTTTCAAATGAGCCCTTCTTCTTCATGGTGGTAATAATGTTCCCATTGGCAGCAGTAAGATGTTTTACAGGAATTTTCTTTGTTAGTGAGCTTAATCTCATGATAAAAACATAATAGTAAGGCTAATCTTTTGAGATCTTAATAGAACGGACCATCAGAGACACATCCTTTATAATTTGAAAAGTCCATGTAGCACCTTGGCATTCAGAGCAAAATCGGTGCATGAGGGGTAGCTACTGAGCCAAGCAATTTTCACATCCACCTAGTTCCAGAATCAACCCATTAAATACAGAGTAACTCTTATCTCAGAACCATATTGTTGAACAAACAGAAAACTGCATTGCAGGCCTACTGCTAAATGAAATCTGGGGAAGTTGCCCACACTTTGATGAGATCCATTAGCCATACCCCTCCCACAGTCATGAATTAATAAAGTGACAATCATCATTTCTGAATTCATGGTTTATTTACCAGTATCAAAACATGAATAATCAGATCAACCAGGATACAAACCAAATCAAGCCTAGTTGTGACTCGGTACACACTTTCAACAATTGGGATATCTGCTTTCAGAAGTTTTAGAAAAGCTAATTTGTGTTCCGCTTGACAGTATGAGAAGATTCCACTAGTTTAATTAGCTCCTGTCATTTTCAGAATTTGACCAATCAACCGAGCTTCCGCTTTGCGTCACTTTTGAGTACGGCCAAAAAAGAAGTGAAAAATCTGATGCACTATGATAGAACTTATTGATAGGAAAAAGGAAGCGATTTTGTGCACTTACAGTCCTGCGGAAGAAGGCCCTTTTCATGCACCACTCCCCCTGCCAAATAAATAAACGGGGGGAAAAGCAGAACAGCACAAGCCAAACCGGAAAATACCCATTAAAATCAATTGGAAAATAAATCCTTTTCTTCACCAAACAGGAAAATGCCTATGCACAATTACTGGGAAAGAATTCTTTCATGTCCAAAAGCAAACACAATAGACAGAGAGGAGTAATATTAGAAGACGAGGAGGAAGAAGAAAGCAGAACCCAACATACCCCAATTCTGTAATCTCCTATTCTTCAAAGATTTCCACTTGGAGATGGGTGCCTGGTAAATCTAAGGAAAGAGACCCAACGTAAGGTTTACAAAAAAGCAGCAGCAGGAGCAACAAGTTCAGATGCTGTGATGAGGACTCATAGTGGAATTGATTTTTACTCGATTGAGAAGGTGGGCCTGATCAGAATCTGTTATGAAGTCGGGGATGTAGATCAGCGTTGGAAGAGACCCAACACGGTACTTCTCCAGATGGTCCTGTCCTCCCATGCTTCCCCTTTCTTAATCTGCGCCAGGGGCATGCGGAGCTTACCCTGCGCTTCACTTAAATAGACAGTGCTCCACACTGCATTTTAGGTCCATCTTCACCATAAAAATTTTGTTATGCAAATCATGGGGACTACACAAAATATATATGTGCATGCATAAGGTAAAGAATGATTGA
>JAYJMB010057391.1:63048-73279 GCA_036873735.1 Pouteria campechiana | reverse complement strand
CAGATCCTATGGATGAAACAACAATTAAACAATTTTGGCCTTAACTTTGTTGATATACCTATCAGATGTGACAACACTAATGCTATAAATTTGACCAAGAATCTTTTTCTACATTCTAGAACTAAGCATATAGATATTAGGCATCATTTTATTAGGGACCATGTTCAAAACTATGACATTTGCTTAAAATTTATCCAAACAGAAAATCAACTAGCAAATATTTTTACAAAACCACTTCCAGAAGAAAGATTTAACATAATAAGAAGAGAACTAGACATTCTAGATCCAAATGCATAAAATGCTTAATTTATCAAATAAATTAGCCATTTTGTGTTCTCATATGTGTAAAACATAAAATGAAATACATTATAACTTTTCATTTTCCAAGAAATGCATAAATACACATTTAATTATTTATCTTGGTAATGATTCCTAAATGAATGTATATTAATGGGTAAAAAGGATAATTAATATGTAAAACTTAAAATTGAAAAGTAAAGAAAATTATTTTATAAAATTTCAGAGTTAAGTCAAATTTTATACTTCATAGCCTCCAAAATTCACTTTGGAGCCTCCGAAGGCCTAAACAAAAGCCTCCAAAGTAATACATCGGAGCATCTGAAAATCCCAAATTGAATCGTTGCCTTTGAAGGACCTCTTTTGGAGCATTTGAAGCCAAAACATTAGTGTTTCAGAGTAATTTTAAACCAAAAATTAAATCTAAAAGTGCTCGATCCATTTAAGTTCTTGAAACCTATCTGAAAACTTAAAATCTTTTTCTCCGAACTCTCGATACCTCCCTTTTAGAGAAGACTCTCTATCTTCTTGCTCTTTTCAAATCTCAATCTCAACTCTTTCCATCTCTCTTCCTGCCTTCTCCAACATCTCATCCAGAAACTCCTATTTTCATTCAAAACCCTAGCTTTCTCTATCGAAATGGCAAGAACCAAAGGAGCAAAAAGCAAAAGAAAGGAAAGAGATGATTCTTCACAAAGAAGAGGAACCAAAAAGGCCAGCTGAGAAGTTGATACACTTGAGGTCATCTTTCTAAATAGTTTCATCTGACTACTCTAGATTTTCAAAAAGATATGAGGATAGGAGAATAGTAAAAGGGAAATCTTCAATTTTGAAGCCTTTGGTATGTAATTAGAAGTATCTGAATGGTTAAGATACCAAGGTTGGAATGAATATGTAAGTTACAAAGACAATCTATATCCTAGACTTATAAGGGCACTTATCTATAATTTCAACACAATGACAGAAAATTTGTGAAAAGGAGAAACAGAGATTGTTTCAATCTCTCTAAAGAAGAAGAAGAGATAGTATGACCTTCTAGAGCAAAATTGTTCTCGGATTTAGCAGAAACAAAAATAGATGAGAAAAAAAATTATTTTCATGCTAGTCATCTGAATGTGAATCTTAAGCTAGCATATCTTATTGTTATGAACAATGTTTATTCTAGAAGAGGAACTACTGGTGATGTGTCTGAAAAGGATGCCAGAATTATAAGGGCATTGAAGAATAGAAGAAAAATGAACCTAGCCAAATTAATGCTAGATCACATTCACTTGATCAAGAGCACCACAAGATTTCCCCTACCTTATGAAATGGCTCTAACAAAACTGATGAGGGAAGCAGGAGTAAACTTTTCTAATGAACATGAAGAACTCCTAAGAAATATAGACACATTAGATGAGAAGACTCTGAAAAGGATGGAATTTAAGCCAATAGCACAAGGTTGGATCACTAAAAAACCCAAAAGAGCAACTCAATTAAAGGGATCCAAACCTAATGAAAGAATAGAAAGGGGAGATGTCACAGAACAGGTCACAGAACCAAGGCAAGAGCTCTCCTCACATGAAGAAGAAGAAGGAACAAAAAGACAAGAATTCATGAGTCCACTAGTAGAAGCAAGAGAAGAATTCTCTAGCAGAGAAGATCAATCTGAAGCTGAGAGAATAGAAAAAGTTCCAAGAGAGGAACAAGAAATTGTCATAGAAGAAGTATTGGAAGAAACTTTGAGAGAAAATTCATTTAAAGAAATAGAAGCAGCAACCATGCCATCACACACTCCCATCAGATCCCCATCGCCTATTTGACCTACCCATTCTCATCAACCATCTATCTCATCAATTCCCACTACACAACTAATCCCACAGCACCTAGAGAATAGACTGACAATGATTGAACACTATCTATCTATTCTAGTTATTCAAATGAATAGAATGGATCATAATCTTTCCACTGTCATGTCTTCTATAATCTTAAGAGCTGATAAAATTGACCAAAGACTTGTTTCTGTACAATCTCTAGTAGAATCATTCAGAGGTTAAGCCTATCATCCTCATTTCTCTCTACCTCCACATCACTACTCTCCAGTTAAAACCAACTCTTCCATCATAGTGATGTCTTCTCCCTCACACTTACCTCCTCATCCATCATCATCTTCTGCAATTCCAAAGATAAACTTGTTGAAATTGTCTCTCCATCTTCTCCAACTCAAGCCTCTACTTCATCACCTCCATTACTTCCTGAAGTCTTTCCAAACATGCCTTAAGATTACCTTTCAAATCCTCATCGAGTCATTGTTAGATATGGAAAGAATCCTATCACAGTACTAATTCCTAGATGGTACTTTCTTCCCCTAAGACCATTTGATGAATTGAGCTTCATTGAAAAAAATCTTTATTTGCTAGTAGAACTCTTTCCTAAATGAATTGATCAAGTTTCACCAGAATGAGACTCACTCTTAATTCATCCAACATGGATAAAAACTCTAACTCCTCTAAAATCTCCTCCAAAACCAACTTTTGATAATCTTGACATTCTTATTTGTATTGTCAATCCAATCAGGATGATAATTTCTGAGTTTGTGAATAAAGCCAAAATCAATTTTGAAGTTGCTAGAATGTTTCACTCTCAAAACATCATTATACCCCTTCAAGAATTGCCATTTTTAGAACTTAAGGAATTCAACATTCTACACAGGATTCAACTTCTTCTCAATTCTCCATTGACTCCAAAAGATCACACAATTCACATTCCTAATAGAGAGTTAATTCTTCAAGAGTACTTTGAGAAACTTCTTCAGATGCTTCCAGCATCAAAACCAATCAGAAAAGTGTTTCCATCTTCCTCAGGTCCTAATCAATTCTTTATTCTCACTAAAGAAGAATTCTCTTTCTACAACAATGCTAACCTAGAGGCCATTGCTGACAATCTCCCTCTCCCATACCCTCAACTTTTAGATCCCTCTATCCAAGATAGATAAGACAGATACAATCTCCACCAGTTACTTTTCAAAAATAAAAATCCTCACCACTACCTTCTACCAACCCCAAACCAAAACCACAACCCAAACCATCCCCCTCAACACCTTCATCTCAGCCTTCATCCTCCAAACCTAAGAGGAAGTCAAGAATTTCACGTCTCAAAGAACATAAAATGGCTCCTCTTGAAAGAATAACCATGTACTCACATGAATGTCAATACAGAAGCCCTCTTAAAAGGGACTTCTATAACATTTCCTGAACTGCTAGACCTAAAATTTTGCGAGCACATTAACTTTATCTATGTATCAAGCTTTAAAACTATAGCTTATACACATGAATCTCCTATAGCAATTCCTAAGGATCCACTTTTCATCCCATCTCCTCCACCAAAAAGACCCAGATCATCTTCCAAAACACCCAAGCACTCTACTACACCATCATCTTCTCAACCCAAACCTCTTCTTCTACCTTTCTTTCCCAAGACCTACAAAAGAAAATGCAAATCACCCCAATGACAGTGCTGCCTTTTACATTTTTTTCTCTCTGATGTAATTCTTCTTTCTTTCTATAAAGAATTTTGACTTTGTGCATATGTTGTATCTACAATTTTTTCATCAATGACAAAGTTCTATGTGTATGCAATTTTGGTCATCATTAGTCTTGAATATTATTGTTTATTTCTTTCCACCTTTTTGACTATGACAAAAAGGGGGAGAAATGTGAATGTATAAACGGGGAGAAAATGTATGCATAAACTAAAAGAAAATGATATGCGTATGTATAAACTGCTAAAAGATGTACATAAATTTCTTTTGTATGAAATATAGTTAAAATATTATGCATCCATTTAGGGGGAACTGCACTAGATTAATCAATAGAAATTTTATTAAAATATCTACAAATTAAGTTGCTTTAAGTTTATTGTTAAACAAGTTTTGAAAGGTATATTACTCACTATTTTATCATCATAAAAAAGGGGGAGAATGTTGAACATTCTATCTAACTTGATTTTGATGATAAACATTCTTAACCAAGTAAGTTTTGATGATGAGCAAAGACATAAGTGAAACATTAAGGTACTAACAATTTGTTCTCGAGTATATTGTGGAAATATTATCCTATACTTAACTTGAGAATAATCCTCATGATGATCAAAGGAAGAAACCAAGTTAATACTCATGAAAAATAAGTATATAAATTTCATATATACTTAAAACAAGAAAATAAAGATTTTAAAGTCTTCAAAGCATGCTTCGGAGCCAACACGAATGTCTTTGAAGACATTAAGACTTGCTTCGAAGTTAATTGGAATGCTTCGGAGTCAACCCAAGACAAGCTTTGGAGTTGTCACAGCATGCTTCGAAGTCGTCATAAGTATACTTTGGAGTCAACAGATAAGCTTCAGAATCATCACAACATACTTCGGAAGCAACAAGAAAGTTTTGGAGTCATTATAGTAAGTTTCGAAAATAAAAGAAAAGTTTCAGAGTTGTTACTGTACACTTTGGAATCAACAAGACATACCTTGGAGTTTATTAAGCAAGCTTTGGAGTTATGAAGATACTTCAAAGTTAATCAGATACGTTTTGGAGTAAATCAGATATGATTTGGAGTCATAAAGATATGCTTCAGAATCATGGATTTACACTTTGGAATCAATCAAACCTATTTCAAAGATGTCGAAATACGCTTTGGAGTCAGTAAGCAATCTTTAGAGTTAGCAAACAAACTTCGGAATCATCAACCTTCCTTTGGAGTCTTCAAAAACTTACTTCGGAGTCAACAAGTAAAAATTGGAGTCATCGAACATTACGTTAGAGTCACCCTTTTCTAAAACATAAAAAGTTTGGAAAATCCAAACTCTGTTATGCAAAGATCCATCGCAATTAAGAAGGTTTACCGTCATATAAGAGAATCAATCAGAGTATCCAAAATCATTCAAAGGATATGGTTGTTCACTCGTCACTTCGGAGTAACCAAAGAAGCTGCTTTAGAGCATCCAATACTTATGTGAATGTTAAGAAAAGTCCGCGACAAAGTTGCGAACCAATACCAGATTGCTGCAAAGTCAACTGTCAAACAAAGTGTAAGATAAAGAAAAATATTTTTGAACGTTTGAAAGTCTACCACAGTCAGCAACAAAAAAATCTCTCTCAGCCTATAAAAGAGGCGTTCAAATGCAAAAGAAAATATAGAACATATTGAATATACGAAAATACAAAGAAGCTAAAGTTTTGAGCATTCAAAATCTTCCTTCAAAGTTCAACTCCAACAACTACAACTCTGTCAGAGCTCTCAAAGTCTAAATTGCTTCTCAATCAAGGAGTTTGAATCTTTTACTCATATTGCTTATTCATTTACTTAAAGTTTTGAATTTATGTACAAGTCTACCTAAGTAAGACACATTAATCTATACATTTCTTTTTAGTATTTGGTAATACAAGCAGAGTGCTTGGTGTTTATGTATTGAGATAAGCAAGTAGGGAAATTGTTGAAAGGATACAAGTTCGTTGGTGAGCTTTGAAAACCAACAAGTTGTAAAAGTTTCCAGTTAGGTTGGAAAATCAGTAAGTTGGTTGGTGAGCTTGTGGGAAAACCAACGTGTATTTGATTAGGTTGATTAAGGTATTAATGGAACTTGAGATCAGTAGAGGAAATTGACTCAAAGAAGTGGAGTAGGAACCCAAGAAGGGCCGAACCACTATAAAATTCTTATGCCATGTATTGTGCAATCTGTTCTACTTATTTATTCAGCATTTTGATTATTTGATTTGGCCAAAAGTCTTAAAAGCTCAATTCAACACCCCCCCCCTCTTGAGCTACCATTGTGTAAGAGACCAGCAGTTGTCTGATACTAACTTCGGACAAATGCCAAAGAGAAGAAACTTTGTCTGATGAGCATAAACTAAAGAGAGAATTCATCTAAGATTAATCTCGGACAAATGCATATAATTGAAAATCATGTCCTTGTCTGATATCAATTGATATGTGACTAGCAAATAATCAAAAGCATCAAAATGACGTCTGTGCTTGTGCTTTTGATGAGCAAAATCATTCAGTCATTATTTTTGGCAACAAATGGCGTTGCAGGCTTTCTAGTTGTGACAAGTCACATCGTAAGAGGAACATTTTCACAACAGTTGATTCTTTCTATCTCTCTATCAAAGAATGGTGTTGCAGCAGAGTGGAACAAGTTAGAAGCAATGCACTATAACAGGAAGAAATTATAACGGTTCTCTACATTAAATACTGCTCTTGTTCTTGCATCCAATCCAACCCATTCCTTTGCAACGGTCAAGTTTCTTAAGAACTACTTAAAGAGATGAGTTGGACAATTTGAAGTTGATGAAGGAGTATCTTTCAAAGAGCCTACATTTTCTACAAATTCTTTCACCGATGACCAAGAGCTTAGACTTTCATATATCCATTCAAGAGCTTCAACTTCAAAATCTTAACGACCATGTTCTTTACATCATAGGAAGATCTTTTGTATTACAACAGAGCTGTTATTTAGAAGATCAAATCTTCCCTGGTGCTTTAATGAAACACTATGTTAAAGTATATAAGTTTTCTGGTTAACTTGAAAATGAGAGAGTTGGTGGTGAGTTCTAGAAAACTATCAAGTTTGCTGGTGATCTTTGAAACTAGTGAGTTTATGGCAAGCTCGGGAAAACTAAATTGTATGAGTTATTGGTGAGCTCTAAAAAGCCATCAAGTTTGCTAATGATCTTCGAAACCAGTGAGTTTTCGGTAAGCTCGGAAAACCAAATTGTATGAGTTGTTGGTGAGCTCAGAAAAACCATTAAGTTTAATGGTGAGCTTTGAAACCAGTGAGTTTTCGGTGAGCTCGGGAAAATCAGAGTGTATTCCATTATATGTGATATAGTGAAACCCAAAGCACAAGGAGAGTGTGCTCTTGGAAGAGTGGAGTAGAGAGGTTACCCGAACCACTATAAAAATTATGTTGTTTTTATATGTGCTGAATTGCATTACTTTCCTTGCACTTTACTTTTTTATTATTTATTTTATAATTGCATAGCAAATGAATATACAAAAGGGGAAATTAGATCAATAAGGGGTTAAGCAAATAATTTTTATAAACCCAATTCACCCATCTCTTCTTGGGTTAAACCATCCTACGGAACCCAACAAAGACATCTATGAAGACTGAGTTGAACTTGAAAACTTTTCAGTGTGCATTAGAGACCTCTGAAAGATATTTCCTATCCTTTAAAGATAACTCTAAAGTAGTTTTATACTTGAATTCGATTTTAGACTTCTCTTAAGACCTCTGAAATGTCCTCTGAATTATCCTTTGAATTGCAAAACTTAATTTATATTTGGCATTTACCAATTTTCTTCCTTTGTTTTTTATTTGTGATATGTGTGGGTTGATCATTTGAGTTCTTATGTCCCATATCACTTTAAATTTAATGTCCTTATGTGTTGTCTTGGTTTTATCATTTTAGTTCTGCAACATTTGAAGATGAACTTTGTTAATACTTATTTTTTTACTCAAGTTTTTACATATCATCAAAACTTAACTTTTACTATACATTCATTATTAAAATCAAGTTAATTAAGGGGGTTAGTCTTAATAGTGTTGGAACACAATTTTTGACTCATCTGGTCAGATTGGATTAAAATATGCAATCCAATTTTAAAATAAGATTAAGGTTGGGTTAATGTGGTTGTAACCCGACTCGACCTATTTTAATAGCTCAATAAAATAAATATTCATTTAATATTTGATCTAATATCTATTATTTCAAATAAAATTACAAACCCACCTTTAATTATTTTAAATAAGAGTGCAATTTTAAAACCCAATACTATTTTTACTTCTTTCCTTTGAAAGCTATATTGTTTTTAAGTTTCTCTTCAATACATTAATCCTTAAATATTTGTTTCTAGGATTAATATGCCAAAATTTATTCTTTATAAGTAAATTTAGTATAATTATTTAATATTTTAAATAGATCAAAATATATATGTAAAAGTGATAAACTCAAGTTGTTGACCTAAAGCTAACCTGATTTTTATAAATTTAAGTAAAGTCAACTTAACCCAATCTATAAATAGGGTTAAGTTAAAGTTTCTACAATGATATTAGAATTGAGATAAACTTTACTCAGAATAACTCAACCTGATTTGCACAGCAATTCTAACCATCCTGATTTGCATACCAATTCTAATGTTAAAAGATTCAAACCAAAGCGGTTAGTCAAATAAGTACACGAGAATTGATCGAATCTTGCTTGTTTTGGTTTAATAGTAGAATTTTTTATTTTAATATAATTAATAAAATAAAGAATAAATTTAAGCAATATAGTATTATAACAAAAGATCTATATATTTAGATTAATATTTCTAAATTAGATATTTTAAAACTATATTATATATTTTTTATTTTTTTCAAAGAAAGTTCATTTGGTTGAACCGACTGCTCCAATCGGATAACCTCTGGTAACAAAGACTTATACCAATGTTTAGAAAACTGAAGCAGACCTTATGCCAATGTTTAGAAAACTGGGCCACACTCTACAGTCCATCCTGTACAAGCGTGAACAGCAGCCCGGTCTGGTTGACATATGGTTATTAAATTTTATTGAAAACCGTTGAAACTGTTTGGACGGGACGATCGGACCGTGAAAACCGGTCCTACCTAGGTTCGGTCCAACCATTTAAAAGAAAAGAAAAAAGAAAAGGAAAAACCAAAGAAAGTGAAAAACAATGCCCTGTCCTTGCGACTTCGGCAATTCAGCACTCTTGCCCTAAAGAGTTATCCCCTCCTGTAGCTGTTGGTCGAATCCTTCCCGCTTTTCGGTGCTTCCATCGCCGTCTATTGGTCACAAATTTGATCCAACGACTAGCAGCCCCGCAGCACGACTTTCGGTCGTCCCCTCTCCAGCGACTCCAGCCCTGCTCATCTCATCTCCCGTGCAGCAAACCCATCTTCCGGTCGTCCCCTATACAATAACACCAACCCCACGCAGCAAACCCATCTTCCAATCATCCCTCCCTATCCATCTTCCGTAGGCACGACGTCCCTGTCCAACCCATCTTCCCCAGGCACGACATGTCTAGGTTCTGGGTTCAACCCGAATTGGGCAACATAAACCCAATTTTGAGAAGCTATTATTCAACCTGAACCCGCAAGAACTTAGGGTTAAGGGCGGGTAAGGGGGTCGAGCAACTCGCTTCAACCTAAACTAGCATCCCTTCATTAAAACATATTAATAAAATAAAAATATATTTTTGTAACCCTATTCTTTAAGTTAAACTTTTAAAAATTAAACGCATTAAAGGTGCACTAATTGATAGTTGGGTTGTTTTACATTATATGAAAAAAATTATCTCTAAGGAAACCTTTGATAAAATCTTCTACTGTCCACTTATTTCTAATGCAGTTGAATTTGAGTTGATATTTATTTTTGATTTGTGTAAAAATCCATATAATTGAATTTCTAGTTGCCCACTTGTTTTTAACATAGTTGCAATGTAGTTCACATTTTTATTTTTTTAGAAACAACCTTATAGCTGGACTTGATAAATGTCTTGATTATTTAGTCCTCCATGTTTTGTCAATTGGTCGATTCTAGATTTTATGCCAATGATTTGGTTCCACATATCCCTATTTGGGATCCTCTCTAAAATCTGTATAGCATTTGTTTGACTGATCCAAGTTCCTGCTTAATCAATTAATGTTTAAAAATAATGATGATAGTAAATTGAAAAGTTGCAAAAGTAAGGACCACAAAAATTACTTTTTTATATATAGTTCTGTCTTTTATATACATTTTTTGTCCAATATTTTGAGTGTTTACTACCTAAACAGCTAACTATATGCATGTGTGTATGTCTATCTTTTAGTTGATTGTGAAGAACTAAAATGTCATATTATATATCTGGCGTGTAAATTCTTCGTCATAATCTTTCAATTCAAACCTGGACTCAAC
>JAYJMB010057391.1:0-62948 GCA_036873735.1 Pouteria campechiana | reverse complement strand
AAGAACTAAAATGTCATATTATATATCTGGCGTGTAAATTCTTCGTCATAATCTTTCAATTCAAACCTGGACTCAACTCACACATGTAGGGTTAAAATTATGAAAATGTTATAAAAGTAAAAGTCATGATTAAAGTTAGGAAAATATTTTAAAAGTAAAAGTCAATGTTCCACAAACTCAAACTTTCCCGAACTTGTCCAACTTACACCTCTATTATTATTATAAGTTTTAAAGATAATTTATAATTATTCATATTTTATATAATTATATATATAATTATATATTTTTAAAAAATTTAAAAATTTAAAATAACTATTATATAATAATTATGTCATACTCACGTCATCGTTCAAACCGATTTAGAGCCAGCGTTCAAACCGTCGGACCTGCAAAGAACGTAAAACTGATTCATGTCCGGGTTGGGTTTCGAAAACACAGACCTATTCAATACGTTATCCTTTCAAGTGTCGTCACATCAACCAATCAATTGGACGTGGACTGCATTTCCCTCCAACTCATCGTCTTAGCCCCACCATCTCCCTCCCTCCCTCCCTCTTCACAACCTAACCCCATCAAAGCCCCAATTTCTCCTTTTCGTTGTACCAAAATCCCAAAATTCTACATCTGCTGTGAATTTCCGCCACATTTTCCGAAATTTTCCGCAGCCAAACACACCCATCGCATCGATTCTTTCAACGATCCTCCAAAATTTCAATCTTCCGCGCAATGGAATCTTGCTATTGGAATTCCCTCAGCTTCGACCTAACGGAGCTCATCCTCTCCTACCTTCCAATCCGCTCCATCGTCGTCTCCTCCGCCGTCTGCAAGATCTGGCGCTCTCTCGTCACCCAGCCCTCCTTCTCCGCCCGCGTCTCCCCCACCAAGAAGCCCTGGTTCTTCCTCTGCGGCAAAAATAACATCTTCCCCAAGAACAACCAAGCTTTCGCATTCGATCCCGAATCCAACGAGTGGATTCGACTGCCGCCCGCTGCTATGTTTCCGCCGCACCCTGCGCAGGAAGACTCCTTCATCGGCGCCGGTGGATTCTTCTTCATGACCTCTTCCAAATTCGCCTACACCCCTCTACTGAAAGGCGGCTCATCGTGGCAGGAAACACCACCTCTCCGCTTCTCCCGCTTCAACCCCCTCGTCGGGGTCTTTTCCTCTGCGCCCGGCTCACCGTCGAAATTCATCGTCGTCGGCGGAGTCCGCTTCGTCGGTGGCCTCGTGGACATCGAGGACCGCCTGGCGGTCGAAATCTACTATCCGGACTGCAATGCGTGGGAACTCTGCCCGCCCCTGCCCTCAGACATCCAGTCGGGGAGCACGCCGCAATGGCTGTCGTCGGCGATCTTCAAAGGGAACTTCTTCGTGATCGGCATCTACTCCTGCTTCGTCTCGTCCTTCGATCTTTCAAGGCGGGTGTGGAGCGGAGTGCAGAGGCTGCGCCCGCCAGGGGTCGTCTTCTCGTTCCTCGTCGCCTGCCGCAACCAGCTCGTGCTGGCGGGAGTCTGCAACAGCTCTCAAGGTGGTTCGACATTCAATCTGTGGAGGGTGAATGAGAGCACGATGGAATTGAGGGAGCTCTCGAGGATGCCGCGGGAGCTGCTCTACTACCTGTTCGACAGCGACGAGGAAGACAAGATCGCAAGCTTGAAATGCGTGGGATTGGGGGATCTCATCTACGTCTTCAACGAGGAGCCTCACAAGAAATACCCCACCTGCGTCTGCGAGATCAACGACCAGGATTCAACGTGCAGGTGGAGGAAGACGCCCAGCTTGCCAGGCCCCGTGAATCGGTTTCACAAGGTCATTAGCTTCTCTTCTTCTGTGTCGCTTGGTAGCCTCTTATGAAATTACCAGTGCAGACCTTCGGAAGTTACGTTAGTAATAATGCAAATGCACTGTGAGGTTCCACACTCTTTTGGGGCCATCTTGATCAGATGAATAGCATAAGTGGCCAGATCTTATCCTTTGATTGCAGACTTGAATTGTTTAACGAAGCATATGGTTTAATGATGCTTTACTTTTAATTGGTTGGCTGGAGCCTGTCGGAAAGGAACGAGTACTGAGAGCAGTGCTCCCGGATAATGTCATGTGATTAGAAAGGTGAGTAATTGAAGATTTTTTATACCCAAGTTCCTACATGAAAAAACGGGTGGCTTTTGTTGCGATGATTTCTTCAAATGAAGAAAAAATTTCAAGGATGATAAACTTTAAGCTTTTCGAGTGACAAGGACAGAATATTGATTTCAGGATTTAGGATGATTTAGGATTTACAATCGCAACTGATGATAGTGGCAACCATCGTGTAATGCCCTTTTGGTAGTTGTATTAATTTTTAACAGTTCGTGTAACATCTTGCCACATGCAAAACATGTGGAAAATATTTTGATAATGTTCAAGGCATAAAATAATCTTATTCATGGGTCATTTCATTAATTCATCATCAACGGCAATATCGGAAACGTAGAATTGTTGTGGCCGGTAAATGTCAAGTCAGCCCTTGGAAGATGAGATTGATGAAAAAAAAATTAATTAATATACATAAATATATGATATTGAAGGATTAAAAATAGAAGACTTATCTCTTGTATTTGATACGATTACAACCAAAATCGATCCGAGAAGACTTACTTAGATGAAATCACATTCCAAATCCCTAGGACGATTATGATGATTCTAGAGAACTCTAATTGGAATCTAGAAAATGCCCTAACTTTTGGAGAGAGTAGAAGAGGCTTAGATGTGCTAGGGTTTTCCTTGCATTAAAAAATTTACAAAGCGAAAGGGGAAAAACAACATGTGTATTCTCCCCAACAATAGGTGTGGACGCTCACGGTTTTAATACTGTGTAACAACTCTCACTTATACACACCCATATAGTGTACTCCATTATATAGCAAGTATTTAAAACAAATTTTATCTCTTCATACAGGAAAATGGAATGTGCGACCAAAATGAGAAAATACAAAGTTAAAGAGCACTATATTAAGCGATCATCAATCTAACATAGTAGCTACCTTATAAAATCTCGTTATACCCTAAATTATCATATCACACAAGATTTAAACACCTCTGATCCATCAATCACCAAATATGAGCGTGTTTGATTCATTTCCTTTTGTTTGTACTCATGATCATACTAAATAACAAATATTCATATAATCGCTCGTGCAATGAGCTACAAACCAACTATGTAAATCAGATAATTTTTCTCCAGAATCTCATGTCAATTCATCTTATCCCAATTGCTTTCCTATAATGGTCCATTGGAGTGATTCGATATGCTCCTTAGATATAAACTAAGGTAGCAACATCAAGTTTTAATTTCATAACATAGACTTAAATTCCAAAAGGTATTAGTAGGATTTAAATAATCCACAAGGTTTACACAGTACTGAAGCAAGGATTTATTCAGTCACTCCTTTAAATCGGTCGACTTAAACACATGCAGTATGAAATGTATGCTATGGTGAAGCTCCTACTTAGGTTAGCCATGCTCTAAAAACCATACAGACCTTGTCTAGATGCTCCCACTCACATTTTACTTACTCATTTTTTAAGACAGGTGTTACATAAACATCTTCTTATCTAACTTACGTCTGGTTGTCCTAGGCTATATAGAGGTGTGAAAATTCTCTGCATTCGACTAATCGAGCAGTCTCATCTCTTTTCATTAGAAGCAACTCATAAAATTACAGAACGATCCTTACATAAGGGCCATCATTCATGAACATACTCAAATGCAAAACATCTATAATCTTATCCTTCCTGCTACTCAAGTATTAGGGAGATCACTCGTGTGACAAAGCTGATCATCTTGCCTAGTGGCTATTATTATTGAAATATAAGCTATCACATAGATAATACACAAAGGAATAAGGCGTGCATACAATAGAATAAAAGAAAACAAATCTCATATTATTTATGTAAATGCATCAAAGTAATACAATGACATCCATACGACATTTAAAGACAAAAGTAACAAATACAATAACTCTTAAAGCAAGTAATGAACTTGTCATTTGCACCTAAATGCACTTCAATCCCAAAGTATTAATATGACTACGGAATGAATCTCCTGGAATAGGCTTGGTGAGCAGGTTCGCGACCATATCATCTATTGGGATGTACTCTAAAACCACATGACCGTTTGCATTATGATCATGTATAAAATGAAGGTGTGTTTATATGTTTTGTCCTGCCATGGTATTTCGGATTTTTGACGTATGCGATAACAGCTATGCTATAACTATAGATAGTAACAGTTTTATCTGCATGCTTTGTCACATCAAGACTCCCTAAGAATCTACTTAACCACATGGCCTCCTGTACTACTATTGTATAGGCTACGAGCTCCAACTCTATCATAGATAATAAAACTAAATCCACCTTCTTGCTTCGTAATAAAATCATCCCACCTCTAAGGAAAAATGTGTAAGACGATATAAGATTACGCTTGTCTCTACTAGTTGACCCATCAGCATCGACAAAATCATATAATTAAATATTTCCACCGTGATAACACAAAGGTAAATCTATTATTCCTTAGAGATAGTGAAAGATCCTTTTAACTACCGTCTAATGAGTAGATCCAGGGTTACTTTGATAAAGACTAACCATACTAACTGCATGGGCTAGATCAGGTCTTGTACACAACATAACATATATTAAACTACCAACTACACTAGCATATGGAACGTCAGCCATCCTATCTCTTTCTTCCTTAGTCTTAGAACACCGTTCAGCACTAAGCATAAAGCCCTTTTGAATGGGAGTATCAACAGGCTTACTGTTGTGCACTCAAAATCTTTCTAAAATATTTCTAATGTAGGTTTCTTGTGACAAAGCAAGGAATCTTTTAAATCGATCACGAATGACTAAGACACCTAATATAAACTCAGCTAGTCCCAAATCCTTCATCTCAAAGATAAAGGAAAGTAGGGGTGTGTATGGGTTTGGGTTCAGCCCAAACCTGCTCGAATTGAACCAGAATTTGGCTATGGTTGGGCGGTGAAATTTTTAAAAAATTCAAAACAGAGTAGAGTTCGACCCAAACCCGACTGAGTAGTGGGTTCGGTCCGGATTTAGTGTTGGGTACCTGGACTGAACCCGAACCCGGTTGTAGTTTAAAAAATAATAAAAAACCGCTTGACGCCCTTCACCCCTTCCCCTTTCCCATCTCTCCCACTCCCATTTCTAATCTTCTTTCTGCCCTAAATCGTTGGAGTGGAAAGTGCCGAGTGGAGGCATCATCAGCGGACGATTGACACGCTGAGTGCTGACGGCGCCTACGCCTTTCCCTTCCCCATTCTCTCCTGCTCTCATTTCCAATTCCCCTCTTCTTCTTTTTGCCCTAAATCGCCGGAGTGGAAAGCACTGAGTGGAGGCATCATCGGCGGATAACTGAGTGTTGACGGTGAGGTTAGGTAACCCATCTCTCCCCATCTCTCTTTCTTTCTCTTCATCGGTTTTGTCCATCATTGGCGGACTGCTAAGTGCCGACGACAAGGAAAGGAAACTCATCTCTCTCTCTTTCTCTCTCTCTCTCCATTGATTTTGTCTCCCATCTCTCCCTCTTTGAGTCTATGTTTCTCTCCCCACTCTCTCTCTCACGCACGCTCGCCCTCTTTGGTTCTCTCCCTCTCTCTTTGTCTCTTTGAATTCTATCTCCCCAATCCCCATCTCTCCCTCTCTAATTCTCTCTCCCCCCTCTCTCTCTCTCTCATGCACGTGTCGTCTCTATTTCTCTCCCTCTCTCTATCTCGATTCTCTCTCCCCAATCCCCATCTCCCTCTCTGATTCTCTACCTCTTCTCTCTCTCTCTCTCGTGTGGTTCTCTCTCCCATCTCTCACCATCTGTTTCTTCTCCCTCTTCTCTCTCTCTCTCATGTGATTCTCTCTCCCCATCTCTCACCATCTATTTGACACATTATGTCGACCTTTAATAGCACTTGATTATCTTTTTTACCTTTGTAGGATTTGGCTAAAGATGTTGGCGACAAATACAAATGCAGATCGAAGCATTAGAAACCTTCTAAAGAACTGCATGGCGAAGTTCCATTCTCTAGCTAAGGCATGTTTATTTTGAAACGTTCTATAGCTCAACAGTGGATAGGATTGGCTAGAACTTCATTTTTTGGAATCCTTTATCGCTAGTGTGATAATGAAGCCCTTTGTTACCCACCATCTAAATGAAGTAATTTCAGGTTCCACTGATAGTTCATGAATATCCTCTAAATTTAGTTGCATTTAATTACATTTGCTTTTATGCATAGGTCAGATTGTGCAATGTGCAATTTTAAGTTCATAATCTAAATTTATATTATGTTCTTTAACACAAATAATGTAAATTGAACTTCTCATAAATCGGAATAACTTTTATCTTTAGAAACTTCAAAAATTACCAAATTAATGGTTTTTTGTAGTTAGTTGCAATTGTACAGTTAAACCTTAATTGTATGCATGTGCAGGCATGTCTGTGTGTATTAAAAACCCAAACCCGAACCAAACCCAAAGGGTTAGGGTAAGGGTTCGGCAAAGGTTTTAAAAGTAGGGTAGGGGTTAGGGTTAGACACATATTTTACATATAGGTTTAGGGTTAGGTAACTTCAAACCCAAACCAAACTCGGCCCATGCACACCCCTAGGGGAAAGTGTGTCTCTAGTAGCATTTATCATTTTCAACTAAAATTATATCATTAACATATAATGTGAGAATGAGAATCTTATTCTTTATCCTTTTGACATACACACAATGTTCATCATTTATCATCGAGAAACCCAAAGTCAAAATGGTTTCTTGAAAATGAATGTATTACTTCCTAGATGATTACTTCAGACCATAAATAGAACGTTTCAAGTGATAAACGTTGTGACTTTTCCCTTTGATTTGAAAACCCTCAGGTTGATCCATGTAGATCTCCTCAGCTAGTTCTCCATTAAGAAATACAGTCTTAACATCCATTTGAAATAATTCCAAATCTAGATGAGCTACTATGGTTAAAACAAGAAGGAATGAAGCAAATCTCACCACAGGAGAAAATATCTTATCATAATCTATACCCTCTAGCTCAGTGTAACCCTTAGCTACTAATCTTGCCTTAAACTTATCAATGGAACCATTGGATTTTCTTTTAATTTTAAAAATCCATTTATTACTAATTGGTTTATGCCTTGGTGGTAAGTTTATTAACTCCCAAACATGATTCTTAGTCATGGAATCAATTTCCTTTTGCATAGCTACAAGCCATTTTCTTAAATCAGATGATACTAAAGCTTCAGCATAAGTAGTTGACTCTTGAGAATCTGCTACAATCAGGTTCACTAAAAACTCACCCTCAATCTAAAAATGCTGGCAAGGAACATTTTCTCGAGCACTTCTCCTCAATCCAAGATTCTCAAGATTATCTGACACTCTAAGTTCATCCTGTAATGAACTACTCTCACTATTCCCTACTAAGTAAGGAACTATTGGGGGTTCCTTATCCTGTATATGTGATGAGGATGGGTTGTCAGATGGATCTACCAACTCATGTAAATGAATATTAGCTTTAATTTCACCAGTTGTGGGAACATCCTCTTTTAGAAAATCTACATCTCTAGAATCAATTTCAGTCATTCCTCCATTTGAATATTCACCATACATCACATACCCTTTTGAATGTTTAGGGTATCTTATAAAAACACATTTATAAGACCTAGGACCTAATTTTTCATGTTTATGTGACATGTTGTGAACATTTCTGGCACAATCTCATGGCCTTAAGTTTTCTAGATTTGGTCCTATACTATTCCACAACTCATATGGATTGGTTGGAACTATTTTTGAAAGCGTATGATTTAAGACATAAGTGGCTATCATGAGTGCATCTCCCCATAACTTAACTTGAAGATTAGCCTATATCATCATGGACCTAACCATATTCAAAAGGGTTCGATTCCTTCATTCTACTACACCATTTTGTTGCGAAGTGTATGAAATCATTAATTGTCGCTTGATCCCTTTCATCTCACAATATTCTCTAAATTAATCAAATAGATACTCTCTCCTCCTATAAATTCAGATAACTTTAAGGTGAGAGCTTTTTTGATTCTTAACTTTTGCAACAAAGCGTTTGAAGCACTCGAAAGCTTCAAAACGATGAGATAAGAGAAATGTGTATCCATATCGTGAGAAATCATCAATGAATGTGATAAAGTAACATACACCATTTCTAGATCTCACATTCATAGGACCACAAATATCAAAATGGATCAAATCTAAAGGATTTAAAATTCTCATAGCCTTACTAAAAGGTTTTCTATAAGCTTTTCTCGCTATGCATGGCTCATAAAGAGGAAGTTCAACTTTGGAAAGTGAACCCAACAATCCATTTCTAGCTAAACGGAACATTCTTTCCTGGACAACATTTCCTAGTCTAGCATGTCATTTTGCAGATTCAGAAATAATAGTAGAACATGAAAATGGACACATACAAATTGTTGCATTTACTTTGCCAAAAAATTTGAGTCTAATTCTAACAAAAATAACTCTTTACTCATTGTTCCTTGACAAAATAAAGTTCCATCAGAGTTAATAGACAAACCACTACTATCAAATAAGAAAGAATATTTATAACTAATCAACTAGTTGACTAAAATTAGACTACATCGAATAAAAGGTGCATAAAGCACATCATGCAAGAGCAACATGCACCCATCACGCGGGTTAAGTTGATATAATCCAGCTCCAAGAACTTCTTCTTGCACTCCTTTCCCTATAGTAACATATCTCGTACCCTTTGTAAGACGATGATAATCTAAAAATCCAGCTCTATCAGCAACTATGTGCTTGGTTGCACCCTTATCTACAATCCAAGGAGAAGAAGAATGAGTTACAAACACATGTGAACAACCAAATATTAGACCAGTAAGGTTAGGAATACCTTATTTGGTGCACTTCACTTGTTAGCGAAGTAACTTTTCTCTCCACAATTGTAGCACTTTAGTTTGGATTTATCCTTTCTACTAGTGTGCTTGCCTTTGGACTTTTTGACCATTTGCCTTTAGACATCAAACCCTCTTAATTTTTGCCATTTTTACTTTTACGTTGAGGTTCACGACCCTTGCGTTGAGAGGAAGATGAGACAATCATTACAGCAGGACGACTGATTTGAATACGCTTTGTTTCTAATTCCAAGTGCCTAGAAATATCCGTAACTATCTTAATACTCTTATTATGAGTGAGTATCAACTTAAACTGGGTCCACTCAGGATCAGGTAAAGAACATATGATTTGCAAAATTTGCTGAGCCGATGAGAGTTCTACTCCAGCTGATGCTATTTCTCTATCCATGTTAGACATTTCAGCAATATGCTGAGTCATGGTATTCTTGGGGTTCAGTTTATACTAATTGTACCTCATCATTAAGATATGCAACCTAAATTCTGAGGTACCCCCAAAATGAATAGGCAATTGATCCCACATTTTTTTGACAGTTGGAAATTTCTCAAATGCCCTGCTTAAAAATGTTGTCCATGTAAGCAAGCATTGAGAACCAAGCTGATTGGTCCTTTTTGACTCAATTTTCATAAGCTTCCTTATCACGCCTATGCTATGTTGTATTACCCTCTGTAGGGGGTTCCATAACCTGGGTTAGATGACTAAATAGCTCCTAGTCACAGAGAAGGTAATGAACCTTCCTATGCCATATATTAAAGTTATTCAATGAACCTTCGTATGCCATTTATTAAAGTTATTCTCATTCAATCTTTCACCTTTTACAAGATCAGTTAGGAAACTTTTCATGGCCATGTGGATATATTGTAAAAAGAGAAAAAAAATTTAGCCTTAGCCTGATATTCTTAAACATGACATTCTTATATAATTAAAGAATTCTAAATTCCTTTCTAAATCATAAAATCAAAAAAAATTGCTAAAAATCATCTCTTGTAATAAAGAAAGAAATAAAGCATCTAAAATAAATGAGAATGTTCCACATAATTATATAATTAGCATAATTAAAAGCTAATTTGATCTTATAAGCCACATTGACATACATGAAAAAAATATCATGAATGTTGGTCCCTAACTGCATGGTAGCTCAAGAAGGGGGGGTGAATTGAGCTTTTAAAAATTTTGGCTAATAAATTACTATATGTGCTTTAAAATGAGAGAGATAATAACATACAACATATACATAGTATTTTTATAGTGATTCGACCATTCTTGGGTTCCTACTCCACTTCTTTGAATTAATTTTCTTTACTGAACTCAGGTTTCAGTATAACACTTGTTGGTTTTACAAGCTCACCAACAACTTACTGGTTTTTCAAGTTCACCAGAAACTCTTACACATTGGTTTTCAAGCTTACCAACTAACTTACTAGTTTTTCAAAGCTAACTGGAAACTTTTACAAACAGTTGGTTTTACAGAGCTTACTAACTAACTCTTGATTTTTCAAAATGAATGTATAATAATAATGCCTCTTATTTAGGCTAACATGTACGAAAGTTGAAGCTTAATTGAAAGAACATAGTAAGCAATGAGATTAGATTCAAACTTCTTTTGAAGTTGAGTAGATCTGATGTTAAGGATTCTAAATGCTTTGGCAATGACATAGCAGCTGGAGTTGAATAATGAAAAGTTGTAAATGCTCTGCTCTTAATTAACAAAATGATTTTCAGTGTAATTTCTTTGTTATTTTTGATGTCATCTTAATCCTCTTTATATAGGATTTGAAATTTTAGTCATTGCAGTCTTTGATAACATTTTCAAACTGGTTAGGTAGGTTTGGTGACGACTTTTGTGCATTGTCAAAATTCAGAAATTCTTAGTGGAGTGCTCAAAACTTCTATGCTTCAATTTATGCCTTAACAGAGTTTCTGAAGTGGTTCTGCAGAACTTCTGTAGTAAGTAGATTTTTGCAGTATCCTCTTTAGAATTTCTGTTCGTTACCTTAATCTTCAACGAATATATTTCGAGCCTCCGAAAAACTTTTGAGCAACTTCTGATTTACTTATGTAACATAGGCTTTGATTTTGACATTTTTCTTTGACTCGTGCCTTTTGGAAAATGCCTTCTGAGAATGCTTCTGTGCAACTTCATCTGCTTGGGTTGCTTCTGAGTAGGGTAAATCTCTTTTGAGTAGTTTCTGAGTAGCCTCTAATTTGCCTATGAAGCTTGGACTTTGCTTCTATATATCTTCATGATTTATGCTTTGCTTGAACATATTTTTGGGAGTGCTTCTGTCTTGATTCTGCATAGTGAGTTATGGTTTCTGCATTGCTTCTGTGTACCATGACATGTTCTGCATTACTTCTGTATAATGCTATTTTGCATTCTACGTTACTTCTATTACTCTAAGAATTCTTCTAATATGGTTCTAATCAATTGAGTTGTCTTCTGAGTTGCTTTTGTGTGGCGTGATAGAACTTCCGTGTTGCTTCTGAGTACTAATACAGTACTTCTGAATTGCTTCCGTGCATCGTTATATTGCTTTTGTGCATCTTCTGTTTGTTCAATATTACTTCTGATCTGGTTCTGAGTTACATTTAGTTACTTCTGAGTGATTTTGCATAACTTCTGATTTTTTCTTAGCTTCTAATCTTTTCATGCTAGGATTCTAAGTTTTGAAGTGACTTTTGAACGTCTTTTTATTCGAGCATTTCTTTATTATTTTTCTTAATCTATTTTGATATTAATACTACAATACTTGGAAAGTAATTTGTTAGTACATTAATTTTTTACTCATTTGTTTGTTCATCATCAAAACTAATTTGTTTAATCTCATTTATCATCAAAATCAAGCTTAGTAAAGGGGTTAGACTTAACAATGAATATTATCTAATCGACAAATAATCAAGCTAATAATTAATATGTAATTAAATAGATCATTCAAGTATTCAAACCTAATAATTTAGTTTATGCATTAAATATTTTAATTGCATAAAAATAATATGCTCCTGTCTAAGTTAGTCACTAATATCTCATTATTTGGCAATATTTTTGATAATCTAATCCACCCATTAAATCTAGAATATCCAAAAACATAGAAAATGACTATTTGATCACCAAAATCCTAGTAGGGACATTTATCTAATCCAAAATAATTCTTTGCATGAATAGTTTTTTCGGAACAACAACGTGAGCAATTCTTAATAGTGAGTGAACAATGCGTAATAGTGCATGAACAGTTTGTGAACAGAGTGATCTAAAAGGGAAAAAAAATTCAAAATGGTGGTTTAAGGGTTGACTTTGGTCAGTTGATCTCGATCATGAACTAGACAGCGACAATGTATAAATGATGGTCCAATACTCTGAATTTGGCATAAAAAATTAGACATTCTGATTTTTTCTCTATGGCCATCACAATCCCCAATTAGCATATTTTGGACGGCACTTATCAGACACAAAATCTGATCTAAGAAGTCTATCCAACCCTAAATAGCAATCAACATCAAGCAAATTATCATCATGCATGTGCAAAACAGAGTGGACAGCATAGCTGAAATTTATATGCCTTCCGTCTGAATATTAAAGTTCAGCAATTTCATAGATATACTTTTTTTATGAAAAAACAAATTTCATAATATGATTAACTAATCAACAGGTGACTAATGATTTATAACTAATTTAAAATAATAATGAAAACAAATTTTATGATTTTCTATTAGGAAAGAAATTTAAAATGAATTTAAATATATTAGAATCACATACATAGAAGGCTCTGATACCATTGACAAAAAAAATTAATTAATATACATCATGTGATATTGAAGGATCATAAATAGAAAACTTACCTCTTGTACTTAATCTGATTACAACCAAAATTGATCTACAAAAGACTTAATTAAATGAAGTGTAGGCTATCATAGTCTGTAATAGAAAGCACATTCCAAATCTTAAGGACAGTAATGATGCTCTTAGAGAACTTTGATTGGAACCTAGAGAATGCCCTAAATTTTAAGGAGAAGAGAAGAGGTTTAGACGTGCTAAGGTTTTCCTTACATTAAAAAAATCTACAAAGCAAAAGGGGTTTTGCTTTTATAAAAAAAATTATCCTTAGAATTCTAAACTAATTAGGAAACAACTCTACCAAAGCAACATGCCTGTTCTCCCCAACAATAGGTGTGGATGCACACGGTTTTGATACCGTGCAATAGAAATCTTTTCTGGTCAATTCCATGGGATCAACCAATCAACCCTTATTACACGCTCTCGTATGTAATTACTGCCCTGTGCTTTAAGCCATTCATCTGGTAGCCCTAGTGCGTACTTCCATTTCCTACAGCTGTAAGATACAAGCTCTCATTAATGTTGAATCCATGGCTTTATTTACACAAAGTAATCCAACTCAATTTTTTTCAAACTTTGAAAGATTATCTTCATGTGACAATGTCTAGGAATTTTAGCATGTAATGAAACATCTCGACAATCGACCAAACATAGCAGAGAGCCTAGGATTAGCAAGTTGCACAGAATGTGCCCTTAGTTAATGGGCAAAAAAATTCTTGAACAAGTGATCATTTTTCCATCATGATCAAGGTGCTCATGGCCCTACATCTGTGAAAAGAATGTGGACCGACTGCGACATGGGGTAATTTTCATGGGTACCCCTAGTTTTGACCAAATTGCACCTGACAGACTAATTTTGATCTTTACTAGTGTACCCTAAGATTTTTTCCATCTTTCAAGTCTTCCAAGAATACCTCTAATGTTATAGTTAGTCAAAAAATGACCCTTAAGTTAGTTAATAGCATTAAAACTAGTGTAAATTAATGAAAATACCCTTAAAAACTTATAATTACTAACGAAAATAAAAAATTCAAATAAATAAAAAAATATAATTGAAAATAATTATAATAAAACACAAAAGTCTCTTTTAATTTTTTACAAAAAGCAAAGACTTTTTTTAGATTTTAAGATTATGAGTTTTTAGGGGTATTTTTGTTAATTTACATTAGTTTTAACACCGCTTACTAATTAAAAATTCATTTCCTGATAGACTGTAATGTTAGGGGT
Source organism: Pouteria campechiana (assembly GCA_036873735.1). NCBI lineage: Eukaryota > Viridiplantae > Streptophyta > Magnoliopsida > Ericales > Sapotaceae > Pouteria > Pouteria campechiana. Next base: position 48,940 of record JAYJMB010057391.1, on the reverse strand, counting down.
ATTCATAAAAAATTAAAAATAAATAAAACTCGAGAATATACTTGCAAAAAGTAAAGTTACGTGCGATTTGGCCAAAAGTTAGACATATCAATGAAAATTACCCCAAGCCGTGGTGATTGGTGTGATGAACTTGCCTGGTTCAATACCAAAAGCGACTTTATTGATAAACTAACTATCATAATTATCGTGAGTATGGCCTAATTTATAACACAAATAGAGATAATTTTGAAAAAAGAAAAAGGGGAAAAAAGAATTTGTCAGTACAATCCTGGCTTAAATAACAGACGTTTCTTTTGTTGTAGATTTAGAGATTATACCATTTTTTGGAGCAATTTTTTAAAAAAATCTTAGCAGCCATTAATTAGCAATACTTATCACCCACAAAGCGGACTTTGCCACGTGGAACTGGTATAACTTGTCCCTTAAGCCTTTGCCTACCATGTCTAGATTGGAATCTATCGATCCATTGCTTCAAAGTTCTTCACATAAAACGGTCCAAAATCTCTAGGAAAAGAGAACGACTGGTTGGTGGCAACTCCTATCGATTGCAAGAAGATTTTCAAAAATATCCACTGATTTAAAGGACATTCTGCTCCTAACGCAGGGAATTGAATATGGACCTATGGCCTTGACATATATAGATTAGTGCAGGGCTCTGGATTGGTTGCTTGCTGCAACAGCAGTCCCCTCATCCTTTGAATTTACGGTTGCGCAGCATGTCGGCAGTACTGCCTGTGAAATTATCCATGGCTTAGTGCCGTGTTTGCACAGGCAACTGTTCTAAGAAAAAAAAGAGGCTCTTTGTGAACAAGGGCCCATCTTCCTTCTGTGGCAAATAAATAAATAAAGAGGCCCAAACAAGATACTGGTAGGTGTGAATTTCTCCTGGAGCATTAGTTACAAACATGGTTTTAGTTACGGCAGAATTTTAACGTTTTGGCATGAGCCGATACATGATGCGGGAGTGTACCGCCCAGATCTAAAAGGCATGCCGTATAGGCCATATCGGCATATACGGTTTCGTATAGGCCATACTGGCATAGCTGTATCTTCCACGTGTCGGAATCAGTGTCGGTTGGTTTCATTTTTTGTATCACACGGCTTTTGCTTGGGAAAAAATCTCATTCTTATTTCAAGCAGCACTCCATCTCTTTATAATCAAATTTTAACTTCGTAATTAGCTTAGACGAATCCAAAAAAATTTAGTGATTTAAGGAGATTTTCCAAAATCTAGTCTACGTTTAAGGAGAAGATAAATTAGGGATTTAAATTAAAAGAATCTCTTCTCTTTATAATTTGAATTAAGGGGAAGAGAAGCCATTTTTAATTACAGTTAAGGATTTCAATTTGGGTTTAAACTAATATTTGGTGTTGAATAAGGTTAATAGTTGCATTAAAGCTTTTTGAAAATGTTGAACGAAAGTTATATTTTAGATATTCAAGCTACGTTTAAACAGTTTCAAAATCTGATGACATAATGACATTAGAACAGAAAAAAACTAAACAAACTATCAAATATAAATTCTATGGAAGTGAAATAAGGGGGCATAACAAGACTGCAGTAATAGTGAAAAGTCAAAGAATATCATTATTTATTAGTTAAAGCAAAATCTTAATAACATGTCAAAAAATATTAAAGCCTAAATTATTTATTACTTGAAAATTTTGATGTAGATGTTATTAACTAACACAAGCCAAACTAACAAAGTCACCGACAACTGAATTGACTTAGAATGAACCGCTGCACCATCATTTATATATGGATTTTGTATATATACAAAATAAATATATATATATATATATATTTGTATATCTCAATTTTTTTACTATTTTTTCATATTTTTTACTGATTAATACACCCATATTGTATAGATTTTTTAGGCAGCTGATATGACTTCCAATACCTATATTTAGAACCATGGTTACAATAAGATGATCCCACCGACGATGTGATGCTCACCACCCCGCATCACACCACCCCAGAAATAAACAACAAAGGATCACCTAGACAAATGCATGCTAACAGTCTTCGTTCACTGGTATTTTTGAGACGGATCAAGAATCATTGGGCCATTCAAAATCAGTCCCAGGCACATGCTAAAAACAAATGACAAATGCAAATGCAACACAAATTCCAACCATGTACCATCATTTCTTATTTAGAACATCCCGTTGTTTAAAAGTCCGAACTTTGAAGAGGATACAAACATAAGGAAAAGGAATCAAGACTAGAGGTAGAAAGCAGTGCAGAATAACAGCATGGCACTAGGAGAAGAATACCCATCTTAGCGCCTTCCTGATGCCACAGACTCCGTGGAGAACAAATACCGCACCCGTGAAAGAACTGAATCATGCGCTGGATCATAGGGGTGGTCCTTGGATGGGATCTCTAAAATGGCGGGGACAGGCTTGTTGTAGCTATCTACCAGGAACCTTATCGTATTTGCAATCTGAAAAACAGTTCAGAAGGCAGTGCTATAGTAGCGGCAAATGACCAAAGAGGTTCAGTAAATACTTTTGTGCTTTTGCCTAATCAGCAACTGCCAAACTTAGCAATCAATGATCGTTTCTTTGGATAATTTTGCCTTATTTTTTCTTGAATAAGTGTCAAAAGGTCATGCAGACAGGTAAATTCTATTACACATGAATGCATCTATATTGCCTTTTCTTCTTGCTTGATGGATACAAGTCAAAATTTACTAGCCAAATCATCAATATCCCAATAGGAGTGACATGGAAGCTTCAGGAAACCTTGCTGGAGAATGAATTAACGTCATGATAATTAACAGCCTAAATCCACATGCCTCAGCCTATGCTACTGCTATGAAATGAATCTTCAATGGATTTGGCAATCTGCCAACTTTCAGATGATCTAGTTCACATCATGAGTGAATGAGCACTGATCAATTGTTCTGGGGCCTTTTTAGACAGTGTGACGAGACCAGGTGTGGAGATTAAACAATCATTTCAACGGTAGATCCATCATCTTATGATCACACCAGCTGGTGTAGTTTGGGACCTGCCTGATGGTTTTGCTGGCAATCAGAACTAGCAACTGTCAACTTGCAAAATGATAATTGCCAATACTGTCCCAAGGTTGACAGTCGCTATCATGTCCAAATAGGCCTTTACGGTTTCTTACAGTTGGGATGAAAATCTTTTCAGATAACTGCTCTGTAGCAGACAAGCTCCCACCATATCCTTTAGGAAGAAATGTACTTTATTTACTTTTCTGTACTCTTTTTCGACATTGAGGTCTACCAGTTAAAATACTGTTTAATTAGCCAAACAAAACAGCAGATGACACAAATATGATGAATGAGAATCATAGCTGAATATCAAGCTACAACTTACATATTGGCTGATCAACACAACAGCAATATCTTCCTTACTAGTAAACTCCTTGAATGCGTCCTCAATTGCCTTCACTGTTGTTTCTGACACATATAAAGTAGTTTTAGTGATAAAGAGAACAACAGAATGGAGTTAAACTTTGAATTGGAGTAATGTGAATGAGTCAGGCCCCAAAAGCCAGTTCTGTCTGGACCTAAACCAACTATAGCCCTGGCCAATGACAGTGCTAGAGCATGAAAAAGGGTTGATCTATTGACAATGCAATTGTCAATTGTATGCAGGCATTGTCTTCATGAAGATATCAGGATTGCTTTCAAACAGGAACAGCAATGGCATGATTATAGAACCATTTGAATATGGTATGATCCATTTAAACAAAGCAGAGTAATGCAATTTAATGACACTTCGTTATTTTTTTCGTTTGCAATTTGGGTTTTCAAAGGTTAATGCCTGCATACATCTTATTATGAACAAGTCATGTTAGCGCATGATTAATGTCATTGAGAATAAAGTTCTGAGAACTTTCTTGGGATTGGATTGTAGGTAGGGATTGCCCTAGGATGCAACACAATATACCTAGGTGTGTCTGCTTTAGGGTTTTATTTTCTTCTTCTTTCCTCCAATCTTAACCCAGTTAAACGTCCATATATTTTCGTTCCACAAAAACCCACCATGCTTGCATGAAGGTTGTCTATGTTTTGAAATGGCCTTGCATCAATGTTTCATGTCCTTTCAGCTTGAGCATTGTTTTACTCATGTTTCCTATTTTGACGATGAACAAACCTAGATAACTTGATGTGTTGAGAATCGGAAATGAAATGTTCAGAATCGGAAATGAAATCCATTTCAAGAGTTGATAAGTTTTTATTTGCAGGTGACAGGTTAAAGAATAGAATAGTTGTTTAAATTGTTTGTGGATTAGTGTAAACAGGTTGTGGAATGGTTTGTTCAAAAAAGGGTATGTTTCAGGCTAAGGTAAACATCAACGGATTTCCAAATCCATCGACATTTTCTGGGAACTGGTTTTCAAACCTCGACGGACAAATCCAACTAAGTTCAACATCAACAAATTTGAATCCAATGAAGTTTGAACTTCAACTGATTACTAGTCAAGGATGAGTCCGGTGAAGTTAAACCTTGATGGATTTTTTTGTGAAGGAAAAATGTCAATGGTTTTGTGGAAAACGTCAACAGTTTGCATCCGTAACTGATAGTTACGCATTCCCAGTCTTTATGCCATTTTGACCTTTTTTAAACCTCTTTGAGAGAAACTCTCTTAGTAGTTGCTAGGCTATAAAAAGAGAGTTTGGTTGGAGAAAAAGGAGACCTTTGGTGAGTGAACAAGTGAGAATCAAAAGCCTTAGATCTATAGCAAATTGGATTATTGCAAAACTCTGTTTTGCAGGTGATAGTGATTAAATAGAAGGCTGTGAAGTTCGTTGAAGTTCAAAAGTCACCTGTGTGTAGATTTGTTGTAAGCTGTCTTGATTATTACTTCTTTGTATTCATTGTACTTTGGTTTGGATTGTAAACCAAGAAATAGTTTGAATCATTACGGGAGTATAAGTGATTCAATTGCACAACCACCTGGAGTTATAAATCTAGAGAACAAAGAATCTGTACCACTTGTAACTTAGGGATTAAGTTGACTAGTGGAACCCAAGTCAGGGAATTTAACTTGGAGAGTAGAGTAGGTAGGATTTGCCAAACCAGTATAATTTTTGTGTCTTTGATTTTATCTGTGTAGTTTATATTTTCACATATTTGAGTCATTTGACACACTTCCACTAACTTTGTTTGCTTAAGCCATAGTACAGGACCAACAGGCATACTAAAATTGAAGTTTTCTATGAAATGGTATCAAAAATTCAATCATCAAATCAATTAGCCCCAAGTTGGCACTCAAACTTGGAGTCTTATGCTTGTTGAGCTAAGTCTAGACATTGTTATATAGAGGTTCAAATTCCAATAAGATATCCAAACGAGAAAATGAAAGAGACTATCTAATGACGAGTTTCCAATAACATATGATGAATAACTCCAATCCAAGCATTTCCTTCACAAATGTTAACAGCCAGCGGAAAAGGAAAATGCACAGATAATTAAAAACTATAAATAGAAACATTAGGGGAAATGCTTAGAAATTAAAATAAATTCACAAAATAACTTTAAGTTGACCTGTATGTTTTTTTATTCCAAAACAATCATCATGTGAATAGAAATTTGCAAGAATGATGGTGCCAAAGCAAATGAGTTTCACTGAAGAAGGAATATACTTTGAACTAGTTTCTACTTATTGCAGAAAAATGTCCAAGTTACAACATGTGAGCAAACATAAAGGAAGATTTCTGCATAGATTATTGCCTGGAAAAAAACCTAAATCAGAAACAGTTGAATACAGATAACTTGTTGGTAGAAATCAAGGCCAAACAAGAACACTATCCAATTAATTCTACTGAGTACATACTTGAGTCAACAATAAGGTAGTTTGTTTTTCTTCGCAAGTCAACATTACCCACTCCTGCCAGCAGAAATCCAGTTACAGTGTCCTAATAGAACCAAAAACTTCATTAGACTTAAACAGATCTAAAAAGGATCCATACATCTAGACTTATAAATAGATATTGTATTTTTCTATGCTTTTGTGAACTCAATAGAGAACCACCCACACTACAATTACATTCATTGTGCTTATTTCAATAGCATTCCATATTTCCATACACAATTAAAACAAAGCAAATGCTGCGTGCTACAAAATGGGAAAAAAAACTAGCTACAGCACACAAATAGGCTTCAATCTCCTCTAATTACTGCAAGATCACAGCAAATTCCACTAAAAGTTGTTCCTGTTGCTTTTAAACAACATCTCTTTTAGGCATAATGGGAGCATTGCACAGGTGGAGTAAACATCATGTGATAAAATATTAAAATAACAATTGTATTTTTCTATGCTTTTGTGAACTCAATATAGAAACCCCCACACACAAATACATTTTTTGTGCTTATTTCAATAGTGTTCCATATTCACCCACACAATTAAAACAGAACCAAATGCTATATGCTACAAATTGGTAAAAAAATAGCAACAGCACACAAATAGGCTTCAATCTCCTTTAATTACTGCAAGATCATGGCAACTTTCACTAAAAGTGGTTCCTGTTGCTTTTTAACAATATCTCTTTTATAGGCATAATGGAAGCATTACATGGGTAAAGGGAGTAAATATCACATGACAAAATATTCACTCACCTTTTACTCCTAATCAAACAAGGTAAAAACCGACAACCCTATCTTTTTGTTGAGCTTTTCTTGATATCAATCCTATCTTTCTACAGTTAAGCCAATGTTTTCCGCAATCAATCTTATCTTTTTCTTAGTTATCATGTTATTCTATCTTTATTCAATTTTTTTTTATTTATTTTGTCTTTATCTCATTACCTGATTAATATTACTTCCACTCCTGTTGACATCATATACTCTTACTACCCATGTAACAAATGCATTGCCCTTATCCAAACAGCTTTTTATAAACAATATCTGCTTGTCTCAACAATAAAAGTTGTGTACATTCATAAAACAATTTTGCAACAAACAAAGAAATAAAAAATAAAACTTAAAAGGAAAAACTTGCTAATAAAAGACTTTTAGCAAATAAAGATGCTTTAAGGCCCACACCACAATAAATTCAAAATAATAAAAATATTGAAGCACTTTGAAGAATTTTTTTTATTAAAAAATGGACGTTTTTTCCAAAATTGACTTTTTGTAAATTCCTTAAAGATGGTCCAAAACAATTTTCCTAATGTCAATTTTCTTCCCATGAGATAACCAGAAAAAAGAATATTCCAGATTTCATCACATCAATGAAATCAGCATAAAATGCTGTAATCTATCTTTGTTTACAGCCAGAAAAAGATTCTTTTGGCCATAACCCATGTCTCAATCTGTCCAAAGAGAACTTGTGGCTTGGTCTTACTTCCTACACATCGGTGAAAAGTAGTTCAAATTAGATTTTCCTCCAAGAAGATGTAGGGAACTCCCAGAGAATGTACCACTAAAATTTATAGAATCAATGATACTATTGAAATAAGGAATGAATGATGCTCTAAACCAATATTTGGTGCTGAAATGGGAAAGGAGAATCAAGGACAAGTGATGTAAATTAGAAAAGATAGTCAACAAGTTGAAACAGGGCATAAGAAAGTGTAAAACAATTCAAAAATATATATTTAACTCTTCTCTGAGAACTCCAAATGTGTAATGAGAGTGGGAAAAGGTGCAAAGCAGATTAAATTAATAGCCTCTTTATGCTTTTAGTTCCATACAAACTTCAATGTCTGAAAATATCAAATACTCTCAAATAACTTTAAAAAATTGTGGAAAAAAGAAGTTTATGAAGCTCATATGTTAACCTACAGCCAGCTTAGGTGATCAATTGTTTTCCAAAGAAAGTCTTAGCAATATTGCTGAAAGGGAGAATGTCGCTAGTCCCAGAAAAAGGTGTTTGAAACTCTGGAGAAGAGAAATAAGGAAAAAAAGGAGGCAAAAGGATTGCTCGTGGATTGAGAGACATACCAGATAAATGGTAATATTATATCTGATAAATGGCAAATATAACCACATTATTCTATTGATATTGCAAATATACTCTCTTTGTTTGAAATATAGCAAATAAACCCACATTGTTTCATCAATATTGCAAATATACTCTCGCCATTATAATTCCGTACCAATCTGTTTAAAAATAAATAAATTTTCCAAAATGCCTTTAGCTTCCCTCTATCTTCCTCACATGAAACTCCAGTTGCATTCACCCTTGGTAGCATCATGTTTGTCTAAATGGAAATTTAAGCAATACATTCCATATGAAATCTTCTTCTTCCAAAAACCACACTAGCCACAGAGTACAAAATTTTAAAACTCATACCCCAGAGTTCTTCCACATTTAAAAAAACCTATCATCCACAGCATCCAAAATTTAGGTATCCATCCCCAAGTTGAGCAAAAATCCATCAACCACATGCTGTCCACCTTCAAAACCCAAAACCTGTTGGCATTCACATTTCCAAATCCACATTTGCTAAACTTAGCCAAATCAATCAAGGATCCAAATGGTAGAACTATATCAACAACAGAGTATAAGACTGTAAAAGGTACCATTTTACTAAACTTTGGTGAAAGTATAAGCAATTTGGATACATGCCATACTAGATGCAGGGAGCTCCCATCTGTCTAACCACTCATTCCTCACAAGCAAGGAACAGAGTTGAGCTTGGAGGCCAATGGAGGCTGAAATGTGGCATGAATACTTTTGCAGGACACCCAAAGGTAGAAAACTGAGCCTTCCAAGGACAGAAATGATCATGGGGAAGGACTTTCCCAAAGCAATGAGGTGCTGGAAAGAGACTAAAGCTTCAGTCATGGCAAGAGGATCCCAACCAACCAAGAACATCCTGCATCAGCTTGGACCAACTGCCACAACCTGAGATGGCTCCACATCAACGGCCTAGATTTCCATCTAGAGAGACATGGGGCAACTGTTCTCATCAACAGTTTACCATTGCAAAATATCCTTGGCTTGGCAAACTCCAACCATACATGGCAAGGGGTCTAAGACCTTATCAGACACAGTCCGCATCTGGACAGATTGGTTATCATGCATTGCATCCTAGCCTATTATCTGCCTTGTCACAAATGCTAATATGCCTCAAATCCAAATCCAAATCACCAAGTATGGATCTCCTCCACCTCTCATCGAGCATTCTAAAGGTCTAATAACACTGATCCTTGCTTCTCTCCTTGATGTGGCCACCTCTTCATTTCCGTGAGACAATGCGGTAGTGCTATCACGGGTAGACGTAGCTAGGGTTTCATTTGGGGAAGAAGAAGAGGGAAGATGGAGGCATTTTGAGAATTTTAATTTTTTTTTACAGATTGGGAAAGAACTTTAATGGGAGGGGTATATTTGAAATATTAATTACTATTTTTCAAACAAAGGGAGTATATTTGCAAAATCGATGAAACAAGGTAGATATATTAGCAAATTACCCTAAATTCAATTATCAATGATAATCATCATTATCACCATCATAAGTTGTTTCTTGCCTAACTGAGGTCAGCAATTATCAGTGATAATATCTTCAAATTATTGACATTATCCCTAAACTAGAGATAAACAGTTTTTCAAGGGCAATAATTTATCCCCCATGCACCAAAAAGATAATATCTTATCAGCAATATTATCATTAATATTATCAATTTTGCAAAACTTCATTACATTAACAGCCCTTTTATGCCTTTATTTTCATACAAACTTGTAAATTTGAAAAAATCTAATCCTCTCAAATAACATAAACAATTATGGGAAAAAAAGAGAACTTTCTCAAGAAAATATGTAAACCTACAGCAATCTTAGGCGATCAGTTGTTTCCCTGAGTTCACCAAACATTTGAATCCATGCATCAAGTAAACAGGTGCATAAGCTGGCTGGGCCTTATTATCAATTGAATACAAAAATGGTATAGGTCATTTCATGCCCCATACAGCCACAATTAGGCTATTGAAAGTACGTTCTGGGTTAAAAGAAATTTTCACACAATAGGTAATGCCTACCGTTCACAAATTTTCCAATCTTTCTCTGTGACCATTTAAATGGAATCTTGGCATGTGACTACCATTGTAGTGTACAACATATTAACTGCTCAGCTTCACAGCAGTTTGAGTGCTGATAATAAACTTACATATTAGCGTTTAACATTGAGCACTTGCTTTCATGACTATTTGGTTTTGGGTAATAAGCAGCAGAAAAGTAACCACAATCATACCTCGTCAGCAATCATAGCTATAAGTGCTGAATTTTTGGTGGGAATCTGAGCTCTGCCCGCCATTACAAGTTGAGTTACTGACATGTCAAAAAAAATAAATAGAAATTTACACATTATACCACTTAGCTACCAGGAATATAAGAACAAAGTTAAAATTTTAAGGTAAGAGTTGAAAAATGGACATCAAACAAGCAACAGATAATCAAACACTAAAAGCAAAAGATAAAAACTTGAGATTGCCCACAGCATGAAAGTAGCAAATAGATCTTCATGGAAACTCAAGGGCAGGGATTTTCTGACTAATATGCCATGCCACATAAAACAAGAATATTCGATCATCTTCATATGCTCAGCCCAAATAATTTATGAGGTTCCTTTATCTTTAAGCATGAAAAATTTTCCAAAATTCCTCTTTTGCCGAAAAGAAATCAATTTATACGTGATTTTATCTAAATCATTGGTTACAACTGGTTTTAGTCTGATAAATTCACATCTAAAATGGTCTACGAGCTGGAAACCATGCGCCCAATTCATCTACATCCATCGAATGCTGTTTTATTTTTATTTTTTTTATTGTTTCACGTGTAAATGAATAACCCCGACAGCTAGTTTCAAAAGGGACTTAACAGTTTTTATGTATATAATTTACAACTTAAAAGCCAAACAAATGGCTCAGCCAATAAATCATTCACTACAATCCCAGTTAGAGGGTCAATCCCTGCGCAGACATCGATCCTTACTTTTCGGATCCAGACAGCATACACTACGGATCTACAAGTTTAGAATTACCAAACTAAAAGTTTCGAGACAGACGACTGCTAAAAATGTGCAACTCATAGGCTAGGGTGGGAATACAGGCGGTCAAATAGAGAAAAATAGAGCTCGGCAGGCAAAATCGGAGAAAATAAAAGAATCGGAAATCTTTTGGGTTTCAACGGTGTCGCGTTTGGAAATAAATGAATGAGAAGGGAGCAGCTCACCTGGCCGGGATTTTTGGCTGTGGCTTCACAGTCAGCTGCCTGCGGATTCTGCTGGCTGAAAACGGAGAAGAACAGAGACCAATGATAGGACCACGTATAAAGAGCCGAGGAGCTTGGATCAGGGCCGCCAGGCCCGCTTGGGTTGGGCACGCGTGCGGTTTTTGTAAAAGGCATCCTCGGTCAGTCTACACGTGTTTAAAAGATGAATACGGCAAACAAGAGTGAATTTTTTTTTTTTTTTTTGTTAGAATCATGTAAAATCTAACTACTACAAATTGACTTATTTTTTTACATCATCAATTTTTTTAGAAAAAAAATAATTATTTTCTTTTTCGACATCACTTTGATTCCATCAAACTAGTAAATATGCCAATGCCACGTATCTGAGTGGATCACAAACCCTGATGCATTACATTTCATAAGTGTATGGCTATATTGAATTTGCTTAGAATTGAATTAAATCAAAAGAAAATTAATGTTATCAATACATCAAATATATAAATGATGTTAATCATAAGTGAACAAGGTTAAAATAAATGAGATAATAATTAAAAAAAGATTTTAAATTCATATAATCTATCAAGCCCTTAGATCTGCTTACCCTTTGGTATCAGCTATTATTCAAAAGGGTTGTTTTCAAAATCATGCCCATATTTTGCTAACAATCTCAAATGCCCAAGTTTTGGGTTTTTCCAAATCTGTGTTCAACCTTCATCTCTCATTTTCAAATCAATGCCCAACGTCATCGAACATCATCATACGATCGATTTTCGAAATCTGATGACAATAATACCCTCATAGTAAAAGAGAGGTCTATTTTGAGGGTTTTCCACCCTTGCTCAATACCAAAATTGTGGGTCTCTTCTCTTTGCCCTTACTATATTTAAGCATCTCTAGAGTAGCGGCAACAAGAGTCCCAATGCTCCCAACCCTTCCTACCTTATAATTTCTCTGTCCAGCCTACATTCATCTCCCTCTTGCAAGTTGCAACCCCATTTTCCTATTGCTGTCAGTTTCTTACGTGTTAGATGCATACTTTAAAGCTTATGTCGAGTGACAAGTGAATTTAATTAAGTGAAAGAAATAAAAAAATATATAAAAAGAACAAGTCGCTAAAGGAGAATCATGCTTTGGAACATTCAAAATTGTGAAAAAGTAGACATTAAACAACAACTAAGCAAGAAAATCTGAAAAATAACTTGGAAGCCGCAACCCCAATTTGAGGTGAAACTTAGCATCACTTTAAGGCCATTTTTGATATAGATGGAGATGGATTAAACTCAAGTGGTCAAAATAGAAGTTTTAACCCTTAAAGTTAGCTTTTCAACAAATTAAGAATTACATGATTCTAATTTCATATGAGGAAGTTACATCCAAAAGAGTGCAACTCTCTCCAAATACATCTGAAACATCAATTTTAGTTGTACATAAGGCGTTATTTTGAGCTCCTACGACTAATAATACAAGCTGAATTAGGAAAAATTATCAACATAAAATTTATAGATCTTTAAATTATCTATCCGACGCAATAAAAATTGTCTAATTTGGAGTTCATATGAAAACATTATGATTAATATACTAAAACTGCTCTAGAACATCCAAAATCTGGTTACTCTAAAGTAAGGCTTGGTGACTCCGAAGTAAGCCTTGTTAATTCCGAAGCAAGGCTTGGTGACTTCGAAGTAAGACTTAGTAACTCCAAAGTAAAGCTTGGTGCCTCCGAAGAAAGGCTTAGTGACTTTGAAGCAAGACTTGGTGATTCCAAAATAAGGCTTGGTGACTCCGAAGCTTGTATAAGACTTGGTGCATCCAAAGCAAGCTTCAAGTCACCAAGCCTTGCTTCGGAGTCACCAAGTCTTGCTTCAGAGTCACCAAGCCTTTGTTCGAAGGCACCAATCCTTACTTCGAAGTCACCAAGTCTTACATCGGAATCACCAAGCCTTGCTTTGGAGTCACTAGAGTTTGGATGTTCTAGAGCAAATTTAGCATATTAATCATAACTTTCTTATATGAGCTCCAAATTGAGTAATTCTTATTTACTTAGATAGATAATTTAAAGATCTATCATGTTGATTACTTTTCCAAACTCAACTTGTATCATGAGTTGTAGGAGCTCAAAGTAACACCTTGAGTATATTTGAAATTGATGTTTCGAATGTATCTGGAGAGAGTTGCACTCTTTTGGATGTAACTTCCTTTTATAAACTCAGAATTATGTGATTCTTAATTTATTAAAAAGCTGACTTTAAGGGCTAAAACTTCTATTTTAACCACTTGAGCTTAATCTATCTCTATCGATACCCGAAATGGCCTCAAAGTGATGCCAAGTTTCACCTCAAATTGGGGTCGCGACTTCCAAGTTGTTGTTCAAATTTTCTTGCTCAGTTGTTGCTGAATGTTTACTTTTTCACAATTTTGAATATTCCAAAGCATGATTCTCCTTTAGCCACTTGTTCTTCTCATATTTTCTTTCATTTCTTTACTTAATTAAATTTACTTATCCCTCAACATAGGCTTCATAGTATGCATCCAATAAGTAAGAAACCGACAGTGATAGGAAAACGGGGCTGCAACTTGCGGGAGGGAGATGACCACGGGCTGGACAGGGAAATTTTAGGACAGGAAGGGTTGGGAGCATCGGAACTATTGGTCCCATGTCTATGAGTAGCTCAAGAGGAGAGGGGTGAATTGAGTATATAAAAATTATTGCCATATAAAAATTAATGAGCTAAGGAGAAGTAGTGATGCAACACATATATAATTTTCATATCTGTTTGTTTAATCATTGTAACTGCTTCACTACCAAATTCAACTTCTCTTAGCCATTCTTATTTCAAGCATATAATTATGTGTGTAGTGATATGTGAATTATGATAATGAAATAGTTATATGCAAGTTAAAACAATCATGTAGATAAAACACACAACAATTTTTATAGTGGTTAGAAAATCTCATCCCTACATTCACTCTTCCAAGGGCACATACACATTGTGCCTTGGGCTCCACTATATCTCATTATAATACTCTTCTAGATTCAGCTCCATGGGGCGTAAACAGTGTTCCCAACACTCTTTTGGATTCCAACTCCAGGGGGCATAAATATAGTGTTCCCAACACTTTTGGTTTCACGAGCTCACCAGAAAACTCATTGATTTTGAAGATCACCAGCAAACTTGTCAATTTTTTAGACATTACCAACAACTCATACAATATGGTTTTCTTAAGCTCACCACAAACTCACATAGCTGATTAATAGCGCTCATTTTGCACATTATATTGCCTCTTTTTGCTAGGCTGATTTATACAAAGTTTAGGCTCATATATAAAATGATATCTCGTTGATGCTTATTAGATATCAATACTCCAGGTATATGATTAAGGTAGAACTTTTAGGCTCATTGTCTATCAGCTCAATGGAGATTGATTATATAGGAGGAAGCGAAGTCTGATTGATAGATGTTAATTGATTAAACTCTGTTCTGATTTTTTTCTCAGCTTCCTCAAACTTCTTCGTTGACACTACACTACCTTTATATTATTTCAAAAGTTTATGCCAGGTGGAGGTAGTTGGCTTTCTTTCGAATGTTGAAGATCGTTCTAATTTTTCCCGTTGAAAAGCTATCTTCTTGAGAAACTCACTTGTAGCTGGAAAGCTTGCAACGTCGATCTTGAAGAAGATGATTTTTTATTTTAGTAAATATCAAATAAAGACTTTTTCACTTGACTGACTCTTTCACTCTTTTGGAAAGATGCCTATTAAGCCTGAAGGGATGTAGCCTCTGAACATCGTAACCTTTACTAGACTGTAGACTGCTTTCCTTTGAATTTCTTTCCTTCTTCAGTTAAGCTCGATTTGTCTGATCTGCTTTAATAAAATCTGCTTTGAATGTGTAGTCAGTGATATTTGGTACAAGTGGCTTCTATTCTTCATGATATGTCATATTTTATCAGAGGACTTTATCTATTCATGTCTTGAATTTGTCTCTTGTAAGTTATAGACATAGTGGCTCTGAGTAGATTCATAATAGACAATTTCATCTTTGCAATTCTGTCAAAGATTTTAGCAGTATTTTACTTCATCCTCTAATTTTTCTGTTTGTAAGTAATAAATGAATTGTGGAGATGCAGACGAAGTTCTTCTTTATTGCTCTTCAAACGATGTTCTCTTAGCAGATGAGGTTTCTTTCATTAGAGAGGTAGCTTTGTATGTTGTTTTGTTAGTTTTAAGTACCAGAGGATCCTTGTGGCATGAACAAAGCTTCTTCACATCAGATGAAGTGAATTTCACCAGATGAAGTTTTCTTTTTATCAGCCAAAGTGGCTTTGCCTGTTGTAAGTAGCAGACGATCCTTGTGGCGCGAACAAAGCTTCTTCACAGCAGACGAAGTGACTTTCACCAGCTAAAGTGGCTTTGTCTGTTGTGAGTAGTAGACGATTCTTCTTGGTAGACAAGGCTCCTTCCTTAGTAGACAAAATGACTTTGTCTGTTGTTTGTATGTTGAAATTAGCAGACAAAGTTGCAAGTCAAAGACAGAGTCTTTCAAATAGTTCATTTATTAGTTCGTCTATCATAAGCGATAGACGAAGTTGTTGCATGTATACGAATCCTCGTTTTAGTCATTTATATGATAGGTTGTCTGTTAGAAGTAACAGATGACTTATTGAGGCATAGATGATTTGTTTCTTCAGTGGTTTTCTGATGGTTTGCAAATGGTAGACAACCCTTGCAGATAAAGACGACAAATAAGATTGTTCTTTTGTAGCTGTTGTGTCAGTCCTACTTCGTCTTCTATATTTTTTGCAGAGATTGTAGACAGGTTCCTTGGCCTCTTCAGTTTTCAGATGAGTTTTATATGAGAGACAAATGCTTGAGTAGGCTTCTTCATTTGTTTGATTTCAGCTTCGTTTCATTTCTTGCTTTTGCAAACTGAATTCATCTATTTGTTGCAGACAAGTGTTGATTATAACTAATTTTTTTGATTTGTCCGTGGAATGATTTGTCTAAATTTTCTAAGGTAGATGGTATTTGACACTGACTTTATCTGTAAATGATTAGCTTGATCACTCGTTGAGATTTGAACTTCATAACTACAAATATACTTGATGACTTCTTTTCAAAGTTTTAATATCATTCTTTCTGATTATGTTTGTCTTCTTTTGGTCAGTGGATTGTGCTTGCTGATTCATTCACTGTATATGTTGTCCACTGTATTCAAATTGCTTCCTTGTATGTTTAGATTTGTTTTTGCAATGCTTGGGAACACAATTATCAGTATCACTAATATTCACTCATATGTTGTTACTCATCATCAAAACTTGGTTATTTGCTATATATACTATTTAACAGGGATTCTTATTACCACTGCTCTGGAGGTGCCTAAAGATAGAAATGGGAAGGAGAAGAGGCCGACGATTTTGGTGTTTAGCAAGGGTAGAAAACTCTTAAAATAGACTTCTCTTTTACCATGGGGGTATTATCATCATCAAATTTTGAAAATTGGTTGTCCGGCGAGGTTTGGTGATGGCGGGCACTGATTTGGAAATGAGAGAGGAAAGTTGGGCATGGATTTGGAAAAACCCAAAACTTGGGCACGCATTTGGGAGTGTTAGCAAAATATGGCCACGGTTTTGGAAATAACCCCTATATAAAATAAATACTCCATGTCGTATCTCTTAGTTTGGATAAAAATAAATTAATTAATAAAATGAAAAAATAATTTCAAGAAAAATAGTATAATTATAAAGTGAATATATATATATATATATATATATCTAATTTTAGTGTTAAGAGATCTTGACCCCGTTCATACTCTTATAAGTAACATTATTTATAATTTTATGGGAAAAATTAAATATTATCAATCACTATAAGAGAAAGACTTATGAAACTAAGATATAAAAAACTATCAAATTATAAATGGTATAAAGATGTATTTCTTAATGATGTATTGTTATTAAATAATGGAAAGGTTGATGCATATAAAAAAAAATTCTTATAAGGTTTACCTAAAAGGTTAAAACTCTTATTAAAGCCGAAAATGAAGAAGATGGACAGGAATATGTTCAAATGATTTCCAAACAAAATTTAGATAATTTTTTAGGTAATTTTAAGCACGAGTACAATAACTAAAATTTCATTTTGAAAATCGCAGATTTAGATAATTTTTAACTCTGTTGAGGCCCTCTTGATTGATAGATGGCTTTGATTTATTTGATGGGTTGTGTTTTCACGGTTATGAAACATGGGCAATCAAAGTATTTTTTTTTTCTCTTTTCCGGATGCTGGCCAATGACTAATCCTACTCATATTTTTAGAAATTAAATTATAGGTTTAAGATATTTTAAATAATATTTTCTTAGTTTGTATTAAAAATAAGCTTAATTAAAGGTTCAAGTGGATTACACCGATCAAAACTATTAGGACAAACATTTCATCCTTGAAATTATTTTTGAATCCTAAGTTAGTATCATTTTATATATAATTTCATTTATTCAATATTTTTTTATGTTTATATTCATATAGAAAAAGGACTTTACGATAATTTTGTTGGACAAGTATGTAATTTTTACATTTCATTAACTGATAATTGCTAGAAAATAAATAAATATTTTTGTCTAATGAATATTTAAATATGTAAGAGAATATAAATTCTAAAACTAAAATTTACCTATCATTTAGTTTCTTCTAATGTCTTAATTGTGTTAAATCTTAAAATCAATAAGTAAAAAGTATTATAATTTTAATATAGCAGTATATTTCTTCCTGAAGTAGAAAAATAAATATTAATAATATTTTGATTCTAGCATTAATATTATCAATAAAAATAAATTTTTTGGATAGGTAGAAACATAAGATTGCAGAAGATAAAATGAAATTATAAATAATAATTTAAAGAAATTGGTTTCTATATGGTTGTAAGATTTTATTTAATATAGTGAATTATAGGTTGTCACTTATTTAAATTTATAAACTACAATATTATTTAAAGAATTTAGTTTCTATATAGTTGTAGGATTTTATTTAATATAGTGAATTATAGGTTCTTAATTATTTTAATTTATAAACTACAATATGAATAAATCATGTGAAAGAAACAGACATAAAATAAAAATCATAAATCATACATTAAGGTAAAAGAGCATTTAATAGATTAGCTCTTAGAATATTTTCTTTCTAGATTGAATCACATGGGTTTTATGGTAATTAAAGATACACGAAATGTGCATTTACATTATGTGAAAGTGCTAGTTCTTGTAACATGACTAGATCACGTCAAAAGCAACAATTCACATAACATAATTAACATATTTCCTTTAACTTATAGAATTTACTAATTTTATCATAATTACAATATACTGTAGTACTTTCTCAATAAAATAAAATATAAAATATAAAAATATAAAGATATATAATATATTTTATATAAAAATAAAAAGATAAAAGATAAAATTGTAAAAATAATATATATAATCAAAAAGATAAAATACAAATAATAAGATATAAAAGATAAAGGATAAAAATATATAAATGTGGAATGTGTATGTGAAATAAAAATATAAAAGTAGTCAGCCCACTTGAAACAATAAAACAATTTTAATGAGTTATATTAACTCTCAAATGATCTAAATTTGAGGCCTACGTGCACATATATTCTTAGCTAAAAGGATAATAGTAAAATTAATAGCAGGCTTGGATTTTACTTAATTATCAAGGGGGGCTTCAAACAAAGCTTGACTATAAAAGTATTCCCCTTATATATAATATGAAGATATTTTTTATAATTATGTATCAATAATTATTATATGAATTAATATTATTTTTATTTTTACAATGTTATATGGTATATCTTCATATAAATATATTTAATATGCTTTTTATATGATATATAAAGATATATTTTTGTAACATATATATTTTATAAGATATATGAAATTTATTTTTAATAATATCTATTATATTAATAAAAATATAATATAGATATATTTTTGTAAATATATTTTATATAAAAAACTCTTTTGGCATTATTTTGCCAATTTTTTCAAGTGTTGGCATAAAGTATGAACTAAACTTGACTGCCCTTTGGAGCAAATTAGCATGTTCTTCTTTTCACAAGCATTTTTTTTTGAAATTGCGAAGATTTTCATAGTTAAAATTTTGCCACCATTTAGAGTATGAAGCTAAAGACATATAAGGATAAGGATAATCATTAAATTTTGAGTGGTTTAGATAAAATACATAATCCCAATGAAGAATCCATGAGATATTTTCTTAAATAACAAAATTGAGGACTTGAATGGATGGGGTCAAAAACATAAAAAGGGAGTAAATGTAATATCTTTAGGAAATATCTAATGTAATATCTTTAGGAAATATCTCAGGGTTTAAACTCCAAAAATTATAAAACTTAGTATGAAACCACATAGGAATACTTTAATCTGGATTTTCTAATATAAACCTTACCCACCAAGAATGAGAAAACAAAAGGATTTTGATGGAGAAAAACTCTAAACCATGCTTCTTTGTAGTCCCAATAATTATAAGCAAGTTCAATTTGTGAAACCATAGAGAATGACGATTAAAGAGCCAAGTTAAGAAGAAAAATAGTATACTTCATTTTGAAGATCCATTGAAAGTTTGGAAATAAAGTTTCTCAAATAAGTCTAATTACCCATTTGCGAAGTACTGCTTAGCGATTTGGTGGCTAAAAGAGAGTAATTCATCTTTATTCCAATACTTGACAATGGCTTTGAAAAGAATGTTTACTAGATCTTCCTCTTCTAGTTCTCAAGAAGAACTAAATCCAAAATGCTTTTGAACATGTATATGAAAATGTTAAAAACTCTATTGAAAATTGAAAATTTTCTAATGTTCCTGTAAAAGAATTATATAAAATTAGAAGCTTTGACTCGAAAATGGACTACAAAATTAAAACTACAGAAATGACTATGGAGTTTACTAAAGAATCTCATAAATTATCTCTTTTATCTAAAAGAACTATTAATGAATTATTATAAAAGGACTATAAATTTATTCATTTTGGACTTATACAAGTAGTTTTTCAAACTTTGGTCCAAGTAGGGTTAAAAACTTTTGTATTAGCATGTTTAAGAGACAACAAACATAATAAATTTTCTAATTCTATTCTTGGAGTTATTCAAACCTCTTTGCATAATGGACTTATATATTTTAATAGTTTCCCTAATTTCTCTATAAGTCTAACAGATCCTCATATATTAGAAATTATCACTTTATTATTACAAATAGAAGGATTTAATATGATAGAAGGATCTAAACCCTTATGTGTTCAATACCATATGTATTACAAAGCAATGAAGACCTTAATGCTAAAATCTTTAATATCCCATGTAAAAGGAGCTACACATTATTTTGTAACCAATCCTATACATAAAACTATTGAACAAAAGAAGATCCTATGGAGTGATGTTACATTATCATTAGAATGGACTATTAAAAATACTCCTACTAGTATTACAATACTGAACTCAAATGATATATAATCCATAATAGAAACAGAAGAGGATATAACTCTACATTCTAATTCAAAACTACCAAAACCTTCTATAACTATTCAATAAAGACCATATACTCCAAACATCTATACCTAAAATTCATATCCAAAAACTAGAAGTGGAACCTTCTCTAAGAGATTCTATATCATCTAATCCATCAGTATCTAGTCGATTCCCTATATACTATGATGATAATATTGCTAGAATTCCTACACAAGTAACTTCTCAACCAAAACCCGCAAAATTAGATTTTAATATTCACATCATAGAAGATATAACTGAATATGAGATAAATACTCAACTATTAATAAAAGAATATTAATAAAAGAATATAAATATCCTCAATATAAAGAAAGAAGAAAATGGTTCTCTCAAACCTATAATTCCAAAGAAATAAAAAACATATTGAGAAAATGGTTAAAAATAATAATGAATAAGAAACATATTAGATATTTTCCTTGGTATGATGAACAAGTATTAAACTCTATCGATATGATGAGAAAATCCCGTTCAACACCTCCACCTTCAAGATCTTCTTCACCTGAAATGCCTCTTCCAGAATTTAGAAATAATAGACTTGTAAGAGAAATAGATGAAAAATGTATAAAAGAACCATATAAAGTATCAATTTATAAAGATCTACCAATATATATGAAAGAAAAATCTCAAATTATATAAAAAAATAATTTTACAAATAGAAAATTAGTAGAATTAATTAACAATGTTAAATATACTCCGTCTATAGTTAATCATAAAGGAAAAGTACCTATACACCAATCTTCTAGTGATGAATCAGATATACCTAAGAAACCCTATGAGCTATCAATGTTTGCAAATTAGCAACTATATCTTTACTGGACTCAATTAGTGCTCTTATAATATTATTACCTACTCAAGATCCCATTAATTTTCAAACCCTAATTAATAAGTTAGAAAAACATAAAAAAGAATAAAATAAAGATTTATATACTCTAAATACTATCAAACACTGATGATCAATTATATATTGAAACTATTTTAAAAGAGACTCCTCTTGCTAAATTAATGAATAAAAAAGTTTATTTTAATAAAGTAAAAAATTATTATAAAAGACCATCACCTATGGATCAGCAATTTGAAGAATCTAGACAACCATATCCTAATAATATTAATCCAAATAGTGTTTGTGAATTGAATATAGATGGAATGTCTGAATATCAAATATGGACTACTTGTTCAAGTATAATAATATATGCTACTATATTAAGAGACAAACAATTTACAAAAAGGAATGTTGCTAATATATTATGTTGTTGTTTTATTGGGCAATTGAAAGGATGGTGGGACATTCAAACAACACAACAAGAAAAAGAGTTAGTGTTAGGAGATCTAGACCCAGTTCATACTCTTATAAGTAATATTATTTATAATTTTATGGGAAAAATTAAAGATTACAAATTAGCTATAAGAGAAAGACTTATGAATTAAGATGTAAAAAACTATCAAATTATAAATGGTATAAATATGTAGTCCTTAATGATGTATTGTTATTAAATGATAGAAAGGTAGATGTATATAATGAAAAATTCTTACAAGGTTTACCTTCAGTATTTGAGAAAAATGTTAAAACTCTTATTAAAGCCAAAAATGATGGAAAACTAGCATATAGTAATTATACATGGGGATAATATTCTCTAAGATTAGAGTAGTAGCAATTGAATTTTGCAATCAAAGGAAACTAGAAGAAACCTAATTCCTTAAATGCCAAGATTTCTCTGAATTCTGTTCTTATTATGGTATGGATAGACTTTCTTTTACCAAAAAATTATTATCCCAACCAAAACATTATAAAGCAAAACTTTATAAGACTTATAAAAAACATAGAAAACATTCAAAATTTAAATCTTAAAGTTCATCATATGATCAAACAAAATCTTATAAAAAATATAAGAAGAGATATCCTACAAAATATTCTAAAAATAATTTAAGAAAAACACAAAATGAGATTAAATGCTTTAAATGTGGAGAACAAGGACATTATACTTAAAAATGTTATAAAAAATAAATTAAAGAATTATTAAAAGAAAATTCATAGTTAAAAATAAAAGAAATCACTAAAAAACTAAAAGTTATGATAGTAACAAGTTCTGAAAAAGAAAGTTCATCTTCTTATGAAAATTCAGACTCATAAAATTCTTCATCAGAATCTATTCATTGATGTCAAAATAAATTATGTCAATGTCCAACTAGTGATAATGATTATGAGACTTCATCCAACTCAGGATATTATTCTATAAATGTATTATCTGCCACAAACAATTTATTTATTAAAATCATAAACAAAATAGAGGACCTAATTATTAGACAACATCAATTAGAAAAGTTTCTTAATTTATCAAAAGACTCTGGAAATAATAAAAACAAGAAGAAAAAGAATTATTTTGAGGAGGAGTTATTAATTACAGAACCTTATTCTATTTTTAAAGTTATAAAAAACCAAAACAAATATCTCAAAGACAATATACCAAAACCTATCTGTATATCGAATTTATATGCTAAAATGAGAAGCTTTAAAGAAGAAATAAAACAATCGAAACAAAGAATATCTATTTTAGAACTTGCATGCAATAAAGAAACTTCATTAAATGATAAATTTAACCAAGAAGATGAAGAAGAAGAAATTCAAGATTAAATTATACAAATTATAAATGAATCCAAAGAAAAATCAACAAATGAACCTTCAACTTCTTATGATGTATGTAATATCACTAAATCTATTATATCTTAAAGGTGATATGTACAATTAGTTATTAGAATAACTGATAAAACTCATGGAGACTATATTTTTGAACATATAGATCTAATAGGTTCAAAAGCAGATATGAATTGCATCAAAGAAAGATTAGTACCATCTCAATATTTTGAAAAAACCACTTTATCTAATTGCCACTATTGATGGCATAAATTTGTAAGTCTCATACAAATTATCAAATGCCCACATATGTAATGCCCAAATCTATATTCAAACACCTTTTATATTAATAAAAAAATGTGAAACAAGGAGTTATTTTAGGAACATCATTTATTCAACTCATTAAAAGATTTTTAGTATCAAATAAAGGTATTCAAACTAATATTTAGGGAATAAAAATTTAATTTGATTTTATTGAACAACAAGATGTTGGGATTATTGTATGATTTTGATAACAATAAAACTTATTTTCAATTTGATATATGCTAATGATCTTGATTAATTTAGGAAGCTTGAAATATAGTCAAGTATGCTTGAAGAAGTATGTATTCTATTAAAAAATCATTTATGTAAGCATATTTGCAAATCGTTTAAAAATAAAGAAAATCATTATGATCCAAATTGCAATTAACTTAGTTTATCATATTATATTGTGTTGGATTATATTTACAATTGTCAAGATAAAAGCATGTATTTCATAGAATGAACTTGCAAAAACAAAATGTGCTTGAATGAGTTTATGTTTTTCTAAAATATGATTAAAATTGATCATTCATGCTTTAGAACTTATGCAAATCATATATGAATAAACATATGTTGAGAAATATCAAACTTCACAAAAGTGGCAAAAGTGCAGAAATTTTGAAGTTCAAGAGCGTTGCTATAGTGATTTTGCTATAGTATCTGCTATAGTGTCAGAAAAATCAACTATCTTAGGACAAAGGCCGAGCAAGAAAGATTCATCCCAAACTAACTTCGAACAAAGTTGTTCATGGCTGCTGTTATGAATTGTTACACTGATTTTCTACAGTGAACTGCTATAGTAAATTGCTACAGTGTTGGGCAAAGCAACCACCTTCAAATAAATTTTTGGGTAGACAAATTTGTCTCGGACAAAGTATTGTTTCTGTGAGTGCTACAGTAACTCTGCTACCATAATGTTACTATAGTGCCTGTTACAATAACCTTTGGACAAATTTCTTGGGAAGACAGATTTGTCCTAGACAAAGCATTTTCTCTACGAGGGCTATAGTAACTCTGCTATAGTAACATGGCTACAGTGCTTGCCATAATAACCTTTGGATAAATTTTTGGGCAGACAAATTTATCCAAAATTAACTTCAAACAAAATGTCATCTCCACGAGTGCTATAGTAGTGCTACTATAGTAACTTGCTATAGTAAAAATAACTATTTTCAAAAGGTTCAAAGATTTAATGCTCTGCAAAAAGTTTTTCATTTTTGAGAAATCATCATCTTCTCTACCAAGAATGAGGTTGCAAACTTTTCAACAGTTTAGAACTAATCAAAAGCAATGCAGTCCAATAGGAGAAAAACCTCAATGTTCCTCTTCATTCAAAGCTGCTCATCTACCTTTGTTTTCTGCATTAATAAAACTCATCTTCTCCAATGATCAAGTTTTTGAGAAGAAATATTTAAGAAGAAGGGAAATGTTCAAAAACCTAAATCTTTCACAAATCCTTCCACCTTCGACCAAGAGCTTCAACTTTATAAATCTTCAAGGCCTTCTTCTTCAATACATCAAGGGAAGAGCTTCTGCAACATAAAGAGTCACATCAAATCCTTAAACTCTTCCCCAACACTTCATTGAGAAATTTGTAAAGTGTGCTTAACATTTATATTCTTATAACTTTGTAATTGCCTTAAGCTAGTAGTGTGGACCAGGTTTAAGAAGAGCTGTGATTGTCTGCCTAAGATACTAAGAGAAAAGTATTCTTGGAAGAATGGAGTAAAGTGTTTACTCGAACCACTATAAAAATCATCATGTCTTATTTATTTATGCCTTTGTTGACTGAGTGATTGATTGCTAGAGGGATGATTAATCCTAAAGGGGTTGAGAAATAATTTTAAGTACCCAATTCACCCCTCCTCTCTTGGATTTTTGCTTAACCATTGGGACAAACAAGTGGTATCAGAGCAAACTACATAAACACTTATACTGATCCAATGACAAACCCATCATCCTCATTACAAATATTTGCCAAGGGACAATCATTTACCCGACCACCCCTATTTGATGGAACTAACTTTGCTTTTTGGAAGATGAGGATAAAATAGTTTATTATAGCCAATCATATGGAATCTTGGAAGGCTATTAAAGTTGGAATCATTCTTCTTACTACTGAAGTAGATGCATGGACTAAAGAGGAAGCCACGTTAGTCCAAAATAATGCAAAGGCTATGTACTCTTTATTTTGTGGACTATCTTTATCTAAGGTTGATAGAGTATCCTTTTGTACTACTACAAAAAGTATCTGGGATAAATTAGTGTCTATTTATGAAGGATCCTTACAAGTCAAGGGAACTAAAAGAAATATGCTGATAGGAGAACTTAAAAACTTTAGAATGAAGGAAGGATAAAGTATTTCTAAAATGTATGCTTGTTTTTCTAAGGTTACTAACACTTTGAAAGGTTTGGAAAAAAAGTCACAAACTCTAAACAGGTGGTGAAGATACTAAGGGCGCTACCAGAATCATGGAACTAGAGGATCACAACAACAGAGGAAGTAAAGGATCTGAACACCCTTCTAGTTGATGATCTTATTAACTCATTGATGTCACATGATCTGATTCAGAACAAAAGGGAGGAGCCAACAAAGTCAAAAAAAAGCATTGCTTTGAAAGTAACCAAGAAAGCAATAATGATCTGGGATCACAATCAGAAGGTGATATGGCCATGCTGGTTAGAAATTTTAGAAATTTTGCAAGAAGTAGTAGCTCAAGGAGACAACTTAGATAATAGAAGAAAATTGTTGAAAGAAAGAAGGATCTCCCCACATGATATAGATTTGGAGAGATCGGATACATGTCTCTTAAGTGTCCCAATGAAGAAAAAGTAAATATGAACAAAAATGATGACAGAAAAGAAAAGAAACACTTCAAGAAGTCTTCAAGAAACCAAGCCAGAGGAATGTATGTGAATGATGAAGAATCATCGGGGACTAGCTCAAGTAAGAAAGGTGAAAATGAAGTTAAACTCCTCGCAAGAATATGCTGCATGACCCAAATGGAGAATGAACTAACAGATAAAATCACCATCAAAGAACATTGCACAACAGAGCTGGAGACAAAGGTAAACTCTTACTACTTATATAGTTCTAACTCTTCAAGTTCAAATAGTACTTGTGTTTATGATAATGCATTTATAGCTCCCCCTAAATTAGTGCATGTAGTACTCTTGAATGAATGCACTTTTTCAAGCTGCAATGTACTTTTTCTTCTAGTTTTCCTAGTTTTCTATTTCACTTTATTTCTCCCCCTTTTTGTTAGAGTCAAAAGGGAAAAATATTCTTCACTGAAAGGAGAGGCAACATTTAAACATTAAACAAGTAGTGTTATAACATTGAGGAAAAGATAGACTTCATTAATGAGAGAAGGAGATATACAATTTAAAAAGAATCAATGAATATAAAGATGTTGTTATATACAACAAATGTTTGCAACAAATCATTGGTTATCCTTTTATTATTTGGGAGGTAGTCTTGTAATTGACAAGTTTGATTCTGAGTTGATATTTAGGATTTGCCAAGTATGGATTGGGAAGAGGCTTTCCTTGAGCAGTTGCTTGAACATTGGTTGTCATCCTCCAGTGGTAAAGAGTGTGACTCATGGGAATGAGGTTGCCTTGTCTATAACTTAGTGATGGGTCTGAAGATGTTGTTCTGGAGTTCTTAGCAACAGGTGTTTTGGAAAGAGACGGTTTACTTTTAGAGGTTAGAACTTTGAATCTAGAAGGTTTGGACTTGGAAGGAATAGGAAGTGTTGGAGTGGTTGATGGTGGATCACTAGAAAGGATAGAGTTTGCAGGTGTAGAAATGGTCGAGGTCTGAATAGAGGATGAAACAGAAGATATGACTCTATCAGGAAGAACAAATCTTAACCTTTCAAAGTAGTTTGGATTATCAAATTCTTGAAAAGGTGATGATAATTTTGCAAAATATGCATCTATCTGTTTAAACCTACACTGTAGATACACATCTTTTGGAAGATAGAAAAAAGTTAGGATTAGACATGCTCAAGACAGCGTGAGGTGGCACTCTTGGAGTTAACTGAAAGGATACATGCACATTTGATATAGGAGGCACAATTGGTTTGGATGAAGAAGGTCCTTTGAAATTTAGAATAAAACTATCTAAAAACTTTTCTATGTTTGGAAGTTTTGGTTTGAAGTTTTTGGGGTTTGGAATTTTTACTATAGAGACATTAAGTTTAATGAATTCAGGATCATCAAAATGTGGAAATGGAATATCTAGTTGACTAAAAATTGCTTTCTAACCTTCCAATTCGAAGGTGGCACATTCATTTATTCTTTTTTTGTGCTCAACTTCTTCTTTTATCAATGTTATTTCCTTATCAAGTTTTCTGGGGGGTGGAAAAGAGATATTTGGAGACAGAAACTCATGTGGATCTATTGCACTTAGTGGATAGTGTTTGGAGGAGTGAGAATATATGGAGACTTCTATGATGATGACATCTCTATATGGGGGAATTGAAGATGTAGGAATGAATATTTTTGGAATGTCCTTTGTTTTAGAATATGAATGGGTTGTAGATTTTTGAGGAAGAGGAGGATGAGACTGATTAGAATGAAGTGTTGACTTTGAAGTTTGAACAAAAGTGAGTTTAGTGGATTGTTTGGATGATTGTGGAGGTGGAGAAGATTTCTTAGGCAATTGGAATTTCTAACTTAGAGATAGAGGTTATTGATTTAGATGAGGATGGAGATGATGAGGAGGTGGAAGTGGAAGTAGTGATAGATGAAGAGGACTATGGAGAGAGGATTGTAGTGGAAGAATGGAAACAAGAGGAGAAAGAGCAAGTGGATACTTGTGAGACATAGGTGCATTATGAGATATGGAACGGGAAGAGGAGGGAGAAGGTGAGGAATAAGTAAACTTAATTAGTGAAGTAGGTCTAGGTTCATGAACAAGAGACAAAGCAAGTGGAGAAGCATGTAATTTGTGATGAATGGGTGAGGAGTGATGAGATTGAGAGTGATGAGAATCATAAGAATGGTGTGAAGGTTGGGGAGATCTCAGGGGTGAAGAATGTTTGAGATCTTGAGTAGGAGATGATGGTGAGTTGGACAGATGGGCTGCTTGTGGTTGGACTCTCAGGGACTCAACTAAGGATATTAAGCTATCCATTTTGTGGTTGAGGAAGAGAGGATGGAGTTTTCAATTATGGAGAGTCTATTTTCAAGGCTTTGAGATGTAGGATGAGAAGCTCTATTTGGAGGGGATGTTGCTGCTTCTGCTACTGTTGTTGTTTATGTTTCTTTTATTTCTATTGCTATTTCCTCTTCTCTCATTGCATAATTCACTATTGTTTCCTCAACTCTATTAGCTGATGCAGAATTTTGACTTTCTATTCTTATTCCTTCTTTTATAGAGAAGTCATCTTGTCTCAACTCTTCTATCATTTCAGCCACAAATTCTTCTGAGACAACTTCTCTTACTTCATCAAATTGTGTAGAGGGAATGGTTTCTTCTACTCTTCCCATCTCTTCTTCTATGAATGAGGGGTTCTCTTCTTCTCCTCTACCTTCTCTTAGCCTTTTTGATTATCTAGGACTTCTTGCCTTTTCAGTGATTATGCCATCTAAGGCTATATATATTCTCATTCTCTTTAGTGTCACTCTGTCAATTATGTTTAAAGGTTTGAATTCATCTAACACCTCATGTGACAAGTCTTCTCTTGCCCTTCTTAGTAGTTTGGTCATCACCATTCCATAGGGTAGAGGATGTCTTGTAGTGGGCCTGACCTGATACAATTGTTTAGACATAATCTTGGCCAAATCCAACTTCTTCTTAAACTTCAGTGCCCAAAGTATTTTTCCATCCTTTTCAGAAATATTATCCCTTCCTCCTGTCTTGGGATAAATGTTGCTATTAGTGAGCAAGTTTTAAATTTACATCCAGCTGCTTGGGCTTAAGGCTATTTACTTTATCATCAATAACCATACCTACCAGTTGTGAAAACAACCCTTTTCTAGGCATGGGCCATTCAAATGTTTGACTTTCAAATGCAGGAGGATTTAGGCTCTCTTTGATGCTCTTAAGAGATAGATTTATTTATTTATCTCTAACCCATGACTTTCTTAGTTTAGGATCATAATTGCAGAAAAATATTTTTACCATTCTTTCATAACTTTTGTCTCTGTAGTTCATGATCTCTTTCCAACCTTGAATTTTATCCAATCACAAACTTCTAGATTCATGCTTTTGAAGGTATTGTAATTTATTGCCCTTCCTTTTATCACCTTCTTCTCATTATATATTTTCATAAACTGACGATAACTCTTTTCATTGTTTTGGAAAGTTACCTCAAGGAACCTGTTCTTCTATATTCTTCTCTTCTGAGATGGGCACACATCCTTTGTTTCTTCTTTGTTCCTTCTTCTTCCAAATTGGATTGATGCATTAGCTAACCAACATTTCTACTATACTCTAATTCTCCATTTCCAATTGTTGAGGTTTAGGGTTTTGTTGGAATAGACCTGGGTGTTCTAGATAATAGAGAAGGAATTCAGTGAATGGAAATATGGTGCTTAGACATTGAGAGAAAGAGGTAAGGGAACAGTAGGAATTTGAATCACCCTTTTCGAATCAAACTTTTGTTGCAACAGATGAAATGAGCAGTTTGTCCGAGACTAAGTTAAAAAGGGGATTCTAGGGTTTTCAAATGAAATGCGAGGGTTTTGGACAAATTTGGGATCCTTAGACAAAGTGGGTTGTCATGACTTTGTCTGAAGCCTAATTTTAGACGAAGTACATTTTGATTTCTTCTTGATTAGTTGGTATATGATTTGTCCAAAGGCTTATCAAAGTGTCTTAATTCTTATCTTAAGTTTTGAAGTTGGGAGGTTTTATTATTAAAGTTGTTATTAAGAATTTCAATGATCACATTCTTTTCATTTTACCATTAGATAGGATTATTGACATCATATGCATAGATAAAGCAATAACAACATGCATTCGAGTGCATTTCTTATGAACTAAAATAATGCATAATTTATTCATGAAAATCTAGTATACTGTGCTCTCTATTTCTTATTATGTACATTGAGTAACCACCTTTTGGTAGATTACGTATTGCTTTTGTAGTTATCTAGCACACCTAGATAGATAAAATTATATTTTATTTACTAGTTCCCATTTGATGGGTCCAAGTGGATTAATGGTTGCATACTTTGGCACCCACAATTTTTTCGATGCACTAGGTTGATATTTGGAGATTGTATAACATTTACAATATTAGCAACTTTCTTAGGGACCCAAATTAGATCCTTTTTGGGTTTTTATTTTCTTCTAGAATGATTATGATATCTCCTTTACTGCTGTACATGTTTTCCTTTTGGTTTTAGTTTTAATAAAGTAGAAGTCAAGGTTTTTCTTAGAGCAATATTCTTAGCATTGACTAGCTCAAGTTCATTAACGATGCATAATTTATTCTTGAGCTCAGTGTTTTCTTCTTCTAATCTGGAGTATTCATTAGTCATTTTATACAACTCCTTTTTCATCCCCTTATATTTGACTTTTAAGTCCTTGAAATCATTGTAAAGATCTTCTAGAGTTTCTTGAAAGTCTAGAGCTTCAGAATCAGAGAGTACCTTATTGTCGTGCATAGCCATGAAACTCAGAGTGGTTATCCATCATTCTTCAGCTCTCATTGAATTTTCATAAATTAATACTTTTGATATTTCTTGTTCCTGCATAGAATCAATTTCTTTGGTCCATTGGACCTTATCAATCTTATCGTAAATGCTTTCTAATTTGTCCCATATATCTTTAGCAGAGCTACATGTGGAGATTCTATCAAATTCAGTTGGGGATAAACCATACTATAAGTAATTTTTGGCCTTAGCATCACTTTCTATACTTTTTATATCCCCCTAGGTGTATATCTCTTCATCATTGAGGACTACTATTACACTTTTGATAATTAGCCACAATCGATAATCTGTGGTAATTATGAAATTTCGCATTTTGGCTTTCCAAGACCCATAGTAGGTGCCATCAAAGTATGGTGGTCTAGAAAGAGATTATCTCTTAGCAAGAGTGTTATAGAAAAAACTGGTCATATGGATATCTGTAACACCTGGTTACGTTAAATTATAGATTATTATTGAAAAATAGTAATATTATATTTTATATAGTTAGCAAATTGAAAATTTAATTTTGTGAAGGAGAATTTGTGAAATTGGGATAAAATGGTCATGCTAAATTTAATATGTTGAAATTAATGTTATGATTAAATTATAGTTAATGAACCCAAATGTTGGGTATTTTAACAATTAATCAATGGAAAAAAAATCAAAAAGAGCACCAATGTATTTTAAGAAAATGTTGAAATTGAAAATTGGGTTATTTGTGCTTAATTTTTGATATATTTTTGGACTTAATTTGATAATTTATTTAATATAAAAATTGTATATCTTGAAATTATCTTTATAACAAATCAAGAATCATATTATTTGGATATAAAATGAAAACATTATGGTTAATACACTGAAATTGCTCCAGATGCTGAAAATTGTTGAAAAAAACTTGATGAGCCACTTTAATTAAATTTTTGATATATTTTTGGATGGGTTAGAAAAACTAGTCAATATGAAAGTTGTATCCCTCGAAATTATCTATCCAATGAATTAATAATAATTCAATTTGGAGTTCATATGAGGAAGTTATGATCAATGCACTAAAACTACTCCTAGTAGGTGGTAGGGCAAGCAACTGTGGGAATCGGCAGGAGGCTGGGGGGCAGGAGGCTGGAAGGGTAGGCAGCTGGGGGAGGAGGTAGTCATATGGTAGTGGGCTAACTTTTTAACTTTGGTTCCATTCTATTTTCACCCTAGGTCATTCCATTTTCTCCTCCCTCTCGCCCTAGTCATGCCCTAGCCTCGTTATGTTTATTTTCTTGCTATTTTAGCTAGGAAATCATCTTGCCTAACTAGATAAACTAGTGATTTTTCATTTAAATCTAATTTTCACCCATTTGAACCATGTAAAAAAGGAAGAAAATGGAAGAATGAGTTGATTTCCTCAAAATGGATAGAGCTACATGGAGCTAGGAGCTTGGTCTTTCATTTGGGAAGGACAGCTACGCTTGACAGTGGAGGTAAGATCAATTTTCCAACTGAATCTTAGATTTTTTATTTTAGGGTTTTGGAAAATAATAGATTTTTGGAATGAAATTGATGTATATACTTATAAATTCATGAGGGAATGAGTTAATATAATGATTAATGTGTTTAACATGAGAAATTATGAATTTTGCTAAGCTAGGTTTTCATGCATAGTGAAAATTAGGATTTCTTGATTTTTATTGAATTAACCATGGGGCAAATGATTAATTACATGATTATAATATTTTAGAACATGTATGAAGTGGTTTGGACTAGTGAAATCAAAATTATGATTATGCCCTGGGTTAAAAAGGATTTTATGTATCGGCTATCTAAACCATGAATTGAATAGATTAAAAGCTTAATTGAGTTATTTACAAGTTATTAAATCTCAATCATGGAAGATGCTAGATAAATATGTTAAACAATAAGGTTTCTTGTGATAATTATGAAGAAACTCTAGTTTAACTAATGCTTATCACATATTTGATGATTATAGCCTAGGATTGGTTACGAAAGAAGTATTAATATGATGTGATGTATTGAATACATGATTATGATGTGATTGTTGCTCTATACAAGATGATCTGAGAAGGATGAAAAGATAGAGAGCTTGAGGAATGTGGTTTGAAGTTAAAGGCCTAAGGTAAGTAGGCGCCCCATGTCCTATATGAAAGAATGTATGGGGATAGTAATTATCCTATTAGTTGTTTCCAGGTATGTGTCTTTTGGATAAGGGATTATGGATATCCATTACTTGTTTAAGATAAATATTTATCAGATATGATGGATGCATGAATGTTAGGGATAGCGAGTATCCCTAGGATTGAAATAAGGGGCGTTGGGTTTATGATATGCATATATGATTGAGGGGATAGAGAATATCCCGTGTCTTTAAGCTTATTCTTGTGTATGAATGTCTGAATAAAAAAGGATTGAGAAGATCCCAATGTTGCATATGAATAAGAGCACATATGATTTTTTCATGTATGTATACGGTTGTGAATGTTGATATGCATAAGGTTATGCACGTCAAATTGATAGGGATAGTAAGTATCCCAAGTGGAGTATGTTTGTAATAATATGAATGCTGGATTGATAGGGAATGGAGAGTATTACCTGACTATATTTAAAAAATGATGTTTGTATGGATGAGTGGGGATAGAATTCATCCAATAAGTCTTGTTTCAGTTCTATAATTTATGAATGTTTATATGAATGGAATTGGAAACATTCCATGAGTTGTATGTGGTGCCCGAATAGTACAATTATAAGGTTATGCTTGTATGGCATAGTTTGGTGTGTATGGTGTCTATATGACACTTAGTTCTATATGATGAGCCAGAATGGTTGAAATGTGAGCTAATGTGAGGTGCCTAGAGGGCACGTATATGGCATGATTGTACGCCTGAAAGGCATAGAGAATTGTAATGAATTGAGGATTTGAGCCTCCTGGATCTATCTTCATGCTGTGATAGTTGTGTTAATGTTCTGAATGAGAACATATAGTTTTTGATTTATTATTGTTTTATATTTCTGCTTACTTACTGACTTACCTAGACTCATGCCTTCTTATGTTAAATTTTTAGCTGATAGGGCAAGTGAAGAATCCCAACTGAGGATTGGGATTGGCAATTGACAGTAGAAGACATTGAGGGTATGGTAAAATATTGGGATTTAAATCCCATTGAAATTTATAGTTGAAATTTGATAGTGAAATTGTATAATGGTAAAATCATTATGTATTTGTATATTTGTAGTTAAAAAAATTCCAATTGTATGGCATGTCATAGTAAATTATTTAAGATATTGTGATAGAGTGGTATGATACCAAGGATTAACATTCCTATCATGATCCGGTTCCGATCTTGGGTAGAGCTGTGAGTATGGGTGTGAGTGTGTATACATAATTGTTGTCATTTGGTTATAAAAATGTAAATTTTATTTGATTGCATACATATATATCAGGTATAACTACATATATTCTATGGTAGACTCTACCAGATTTTAGGCAGGATATTTCCCTTAGAATTAGAAAATTTGTGAGAATATGATAAGATTTCCCTTATAAAGAAGGGAAATGGTAGCATTCCACATCGGCCCTGGTGTGGCATGGTCGAAATGCATTGGGTGGGGGTGCAGGGCATTACAGATGATATCAGAGCTGAGTGGTTATTTGATACCAAGAATGATAAGCCCAAAATCATGATGATAGTAGTTATTAAAAGAGATAGAAAATGACATGCCATGAAAATATGGAAGAATATTAGTTTAAGGGTACTATGAAGGCATGAGAAAAATGGGCATGTAAATGGTATCTATGATGATACCAATGTAATGTGAATGTGATAGTGTTGTGATAGCACTTACATGAGTCGTATATGATTGTTATATTTAGAGTAACGCAGGGAAGCATGGTAGTGCTTATATGTGCCTGTATTTATTTGTTGCCTTTAATTACTATGGTGTAGGTAAAAAGTGAATGGATGAAACTATGAAGTTTCATGAATGGGTACATGTGAAATTAAATTGATGTTAGTTGTTTGGTTAGATTGTGAAGGAATCATTGGATTTCTTAGGTTGAAAGGGTTATATGTGGACCCTAGTTAGTTGGGTTAAGTGTATCCTTGTAGGTTATTTGATTTATTGATTGGATATAGTCTGTTATGGTATAAGTACCAAATGTGTATTTGGGTAGATGACCCAATTATGTGTGTTTTGTTAAATTATGTATTTAACTCAAAATTGGATGAGTTCTATAATGAATTGTATGTTTGGAACTTTGAGAGTTCCCTGATGAATTTTTGGTTGAGAATGGAAATGATGATATGCCATGTATTGTTGAGTGGCTTATTAAGTCTTGTTATTTATAAGTATTGTGATTGAATAACCTTGTTTGTGAGTAGGTTGATTTGAATAAGTTGGCATGGGTGCCATGATTTTGTTGGTTAATATTGAATTCCACTATATTTGAATTGAGTAGTTTTGATATAATTAATGAATTGATGTATTTCTCTGTGTATTGACATTGAAATTGCTATAAGCCTGAATTGCTCTGATGGTGAAATGTATATACGTGGAATGTGTTTACATAGTTGTATATATTTATAGATATATTGCATGTGGGTGGCATACATATGCATGAATTTGATATAACAATGTTTGCCAGTGAGTTGGTGGTAAGCTCGTGAAAACCACAATTGTATAAGTTTGTTGGTAGGCTTGAAAACTAATGAGTTTGTGGTAAGCTCATGAAAACCACCATTGTATAAATTTGCTGGTAAGCTTGAAAACTAGTGAGTTAATGGTCAACTTGTGAAAACCACCGATTGCTAATGAGTTGGTGGTCAGCTCATGAAAAACACTGATTGCTAATGAGTTGGTGGTCAGCTCGTGAAAGCCACTGGTTAATAATGAGTTGGTGGTTAGCGTGTGAAAACCATTGGTTGTTGTGAGGGGTTATTTGGGCAGATGACATGGCCGAATCTTGCTTGATGATCAGCTTGGATGGCCTGGTTGGAGGTGGCTATGTGGATGGTAGTATGGGAGTAGGTTGGATAGCCTGGACTATGTGGCATTATGAATTGCTATGACATTATTATTGTCATCTATTGTTGCATTGTCATTGTATACATTGATGTGTATGTTGAGAGACTGCTATGCTTTAAATGTACAGAAATTGTACTTGATAATACTTAATGTGATTGTAAAAGGCCTTGTCATAAGACTATATATAAAAGTGATTGTAAGTATGTATGACTGAGATATGCCTGTATGATGTGTGTGATATATATGAGCATTGTTGCTTAATAGTGAATGCTAGTGTGACAACATCGTATTGAGTATCGTGCATAAATTTGTATATGAGCATGCTTGTCGGCATGCTATGAGCCCATGAATGTGTTATGTATATGACATGTATGGTATATTATGCATCATGTGTATGTCCTTGGGTTGGGCTAATTGTATATGTGCTTAATTGTATATAATTGTATGTTATGAAATTGGTGTAGCAATAAGACCAAGAGAATTCATGGATAGAGGGATAGATATCTCTTGCTCTGAGTGATCGTGAGATGAGTAAAGCTAATTCAGCTCTCATGAGTAAAGCTTATGCCCATATGGATAAAATGGAAGAGTCTATTATGATTGCATTGTATTGGCATGTTGAACGCCTTGGATGAGAAATTATGTTAATATTACCAAGTAATTAGATATATGATCTAAAAGATACCAATTGTATTGAGTTAATTAAGAGTAAAACTGTTAGTCTTTACAATGTTATGTTAATTTGAGTATATTGGAAATTTGACTAAGTCACATCTTGTGCAGAATATTAGGTGTTTGTGGATAAATTGAATTGTGAACTAAGGAAATTAATTGATATTTAAAGTTTTGAGGATGAAACTTTTTGTAAGGGGGTGGTTTATAACACCTAGTGGTGTTAAATTTTGGATTATTGTTGAAAAATAGTGATTTTGTATTTTATACAGTGAGCAAATTGAAATTTTAATTTTGTGAAAGAGAATTTGTGAAATTGGGATAAAATGATGCCTGATGAATTTAATGTGCACATGTGAAATTAATTTTATGATTAAATTTCAGTTGATGAACCCAAATGTTGGGTATATTGATGATTAATCAATGGAAAAAAATAAAAAAGAGCACTAGTGTATTTTAAGAAAATGTCAAAATTGAAAATGGGGTTATTTGTGCTCAATTTTTGATATATTTTTAGACTTAATTTGATAATATGTCTTACATAAAAGTTTTATATATTGAAATTATCTTTGTAACAAATTAATAATCACATTATTTGGATATAAAATGAAAATGTTATGGTTAATACACTGAAACTCCTCCAGATGTTGAAAATTGTTGAAAATAACATGATGAGCCAATTTAATTAAATTTGTGATATATTTGCAGGATGATTTAGAAAAACTAGTCAACATTAAAGTTGTATCCCTTGAAATTATCTATCCAATGAAGTAATAATTACTCAATTTGGAGTTCATATGAGGAAGTTATAACTAATGCACTAAAACTGCTTTTGGTAGGCAGTAGGGCAGGTGGCTGTAGGAATTTGTAGGTGACTGGGGGGTAGGAGGCTTCCATATGGTAGTGGGTTGACTTTTTAAGTTCACTTCCAATCTGTTTTC
Source organism: Pouteria campechiana (assembly GCA_036873735.1). Classification (NCBI taxonomy): domain Eukaryota; kingdom Viridiplantae; phylum Streptophyta; class Magnoliopsida; order Ericales; family Sapotaceae; genus Pouteria; species Pouteria campechiana. The sequence continues at coordinate 10,992 of JAYJMB010057391.1, read as the reverse complement.
ACCCTAGGCCATTCCATTTTCTCCCCCTTCTCGCCCTAATCATGCCCTAGCCTTATTATGCCTATTTTAGCTAGGAAATCATCTTGCCTAGCTTGATAAACTAGCGATGTTTTATTTGAACCCAATTTTCACCCATTTGATCTATGAAAAAAGGAAAAATGGAAGAAAGAGTTTATTTCCTCAAAATGGATGGAGCTACAAGAAGCTGGGAGCTTGGTCCTTCATTTGGGAAGGACGGCTACACTTGAAAGCGAAGGTAAGCTCGATTTCCCAACTGAATCTCAGATTTTTAATTTTAGAGTTTTAGGAAATGATGAATTTTTAGGATGAAATTGATGTATATGCTTATAAATTCATAAGGGAATGAGTTAATATAATGATTATTGTGATTTGGCACGAGAAATTATGAATTTTGCTAAGCTAGGTTTTCCATGCATAGTGGAAATTGGGGATTTCCTGATTTTTATTGAATTATCCATGGAAAAAATGATTAATTACATGATTATGATGTTTTAGAATATGTATGGAGTGATTTGGACTAGTAAAATCAAAATTATGATTATGCCTTAGTTAGGGATTAAAAAGGATTTTTATGTATGGGCTATATAAGCCATGAATTGAATAGATTAAAAGCTTAATTGAGTTGTTTATAAGTTGTTTAAATGTTGATCATGTAAGATGCCAGATAAATATGTTAAACAAAAGGTTTCTTGTGATAATTATGAACAAACCCTAGTTTAACTAATGCTTATCACATGTTTGATGATTATAGCCTAGGATTGACTATGAAAGAAGTATTAATATGATATGATATATTGAATATATGACTATGAATGTGGTTGTTGCTTTATACAGGATGATCTGAGAAGGATGAAAATACAGAGAGCTTGAGAAATGTGGTTTGAAGTTAAAAGCCTAAGGTAAGTAGATGCGCCATGTCCTATATGAATGAATGTATGGGGATAGTAATTATCCTGTTGGTTGTTTTTGGGCATGTGTCTTTTACATGAGGGATTATGGATATCCTTTGCTTGTTTAAGATAAATGTTTATCAAGTATGATGGATGCATGAATGTTAGGGATAGCGAGTATCCCTGGGTTTGAAATAAGGGGCGTTAGGTTTATGATATGCATATATGATTGAGGGGATAGAGAATATCCCGTGTCTTTAAGCTTATTCTTGTGTATGGGTGTCTGAATAAAAAGGGATTGAGAATATCCCAGTGTTGCATATGAATAAGCACATATGGTTGTTTCATGTATGTATATGGTTGTGACCATTGATATGCATGAGGTTATGCATGTCGAATTGATAGGGATTGTAAATATCCTAAGTGGAGCATGTTTGTAATAATATGAATGGTGGATTGATAGGGAATAAAGTGTATTCTATGATTGTATTTAAAGTAATGTTTGTATGGATGAGTGGGGATAGAGTTTATCCCATACGTCTTGTTTCAGTTCTATGATTTATGAATATATATATGAATGGAATGGGAAGCATTCCATGAGTTGTATGTGGTGCCCAAATGGCACAGTTATAAGGTTATGGTTGTATGGCATAGTTTGGTGTGTATGGTGTCTGCATGGCACTTAGTTTTGTATGATGAGCTAGAATGGCTGAAATATGAGGTGATGTGAGGTGCCTGGAGGGCACGTATATGGCATGATTGTATGCTTGAAGGGCGTAGAGAATTGTAATGAATTGAGGAGGATTTGAGCCTCTTGGATCTATCTTCATGCTGTGATAGTTGTATTTATGTTTTGTATGAGAACATGTAGTTTTTGATTTATTATTGTTTTATATTTCTTCCTACTTACTGAGTTACCCTGACTAACGCCCTCTTATGTTAAATTTTTAGCTGACAAGCCAAGTGAAAAATCCCAACTGAGAATTAGGATTGGCAAGTGATAGTAGAAGACATTGAGTGTATGGTAAAATATTGGGATTGGAATCCCATTGAAATTTGTAGTTGAAATTTAATAATGAAATTATATAATGGTAAATGTCATGATGCATTTGTACATTTTGTAGTTTAAAAAAATTCCAATTGTATGGCATGTCATAGTAAATTATTTAAGATATTATGATAGAGTGGTATGATACTAGGGATCAACATTGCCATCATGATCCGGTTTTGATCTTAGGCAGAGTTGTGAGTATGGGTGTGAGTGTGTAGATATAATTGTTGTTATTTGATTATAGACATGTAATTTTTATTTGATTGCATACATGTATATCAAGTATAATTGCATTTATTTTAAGGCAGACTTTGCTGGATTTTAGGCAGGATATTTCCTTTAGAATTAGTGAAATTATGAGAATATGGTAAGAATTCCCTTATGAAGAAGGGAAATGGTAGCGTTCTACATCGGCCCTAGTGTGACATGGTTAAAACGCATAGGGTGGGGGTGTAGGGAGTTACAATCTCTTCACAAATTAAGTTCCAGTAATCAAGATTAACTAGTGAAGCCTGCTTTGATACCACTCGTTGGTCTTGGAAGGTGTATAACTCAAGAGGGGAGGGGTGAATTGAGAAATTGAAAATTATGGCCAATTGTAATTAATGTACTAAAAGAAGGAATCGAAGTCAAATTAATCAACACAAGATATAAGAGATTTTATAGTGGTTCAGCCCAACTTGGTACCTACTTGTGAGGCATAAAAATTTTGTGGCAAGTAGATTTTTATACAACTAGAAATTGATATTATATGCACAAGAATTTGGGGGTTAGAAGTAGAAAAGTAGGATAAGCATGACTAATGACCTAAGTATTATGATGGGCAGGAAAGAATTTTAGTGCTTAAAAAGGTTAAAAAGTAAGATAGGTGAGCCGCATGTACTCTTGTCTGTGTGCACCACTAGAGTACAGGAGGGGGTAGAGCTTAAAATGCTCCACCAGCGCCAATTCTTAGCCATTTTCGTCTAGCCCTCTTTCCTTTCCTTCCCAAGCTCCAGAAAAGTTCAGAACTTAAGGAATTCGATGCCAAATTGCTTGGAAATCAACGACAACTAATTTAGCAACCCTCTGGCATCAAGAAAACGTTGTTCTTAGTAGATTTGGGACTGTAGGATTGAAGGAAAATTTGGGTTCTTACTCCATAGCTCAGATTTGGGAATTCCAAATAGAGGAAATCAATTGGTAAGTGATTTCTACTACTAATTACCTATTTTGGTTAAATAGATTTCTTTAATTTAGCTTGAGGAGTTAGTTTGGGGATTAGGAGGTTGGCAAATGCAGAAAAGTATGACCTGAGTAGTGAAATGAGTACTTGGAATGTGAATTTGATATAACTTTAGTTGAATTATGTATATAAGTAGTTTGGAAAGAAAATTTAATTGAATAATAGTTGCAACTATGGAAAATGAAAGTTGCATACTTGGTGTTTGAAGAAATACTATTAAGAAGATGTGACAAGATTAACTTGTGATAATGATTCCATAATAACCTCCTTAACAAGAGTTACATTAGTAATCAAGAAATCCTACATAGGGAAGGGATTAATTTAGACTATGATAGTGAATTATAGTAGTTGGGTTTTATAAGTAGTTAAATTTATTTGTATAATGATGAAACTGGTGGTTTAAGTGTAGCAATTTAGTTACAGAGAAAAATTTGTAAATACAAAGCATACTAAGGAAGACGAGTGTCTTGGTTAGGTAAGTAGGTTACTTGTATAAATTTTTTGTATGTGTTGATGTTTTGAATGAAAGTTTATGAATTCCGGGCATTGGTTTGAAATTGGATAAGATGTGTTATATGATATATTTCTACTCTTGAAGATGATTAAGATAGTATAAGAGTATGAGGATTATAGGTTCAAGGAAAGAATGTAAGTGTCGTACAATGAGATATTGTAAAATTTGGCATGATTAATGAGTTAAGTATGATTAAAGGAATATGAAAAGTCCATTTGATGTATATTTGAAAGGGATATTAGTTTTTTTTTATGTATGTAGATGAGATGTAATCAAGCCTAAGAGGAAAAGTGAACTGTGACAATCAATAGTGTAAAATAAGATTAAATGAAGTAAGCTAAAGGAGGAAAGGAATCAAGCCAAGAGATGAAGGCAACCACTTGGAGTCGTCGGGACTTTAAGAACACAAGTATGGGGACAGATGGGCGGCAACACCGGTGCCAGTACGTTGATAGGTCATTTGACTTTGTGGTATATTGGCTATTTTATTAATTAAGTATATTTATATTATTTGAATTTATGTTATAGTAAAACAATTTAAGAAAAAATATAAGAAATAAGATGTCATGTTAAATTAAAGGATGATATAGAAATAAATTACTTGGGAATAATGAAGTAATTTGATAAGCAATAGAAAGCATTAAATTATTGAAGATTTTATATTGTGATTGAGTTAAAAACCCATTTGAAAAGATGTGTATGAAGTAAGTGGAATGTCTATCAAGAGGTTAGTCATATGAAATTGGGTTCGAATGCCTGCCAGGAAGTTTATTTGGTTATTTAGCCCATGAATGGGCTTTGTTTGATATTATCGCCTTGATGGCGAAGAGTCTAGCCTATTAGATGTGTGACTCTTCTAATTACTTAGTAGGTGTGAAAGGATAACTTACTATCCCTAAAATGCAATGAGGGTGAGATGCCACAATTATTAGTCAGGAGTCTCGCAACATTCATAAACGGGATTGTAGGGAGGGACTAGATCACACCAAAATTGTAAGAAAGTTGAGTCCATTTGTTTATGGCTGTGTCCACTTGAACTGTCATTAAGACCACTTGATTGATGACCTCCCGAGCATGGTATTAGATTATGGTAGGAGAATTAAAGAAGGAATATAGATGGGATGAAATAGAAATGAATATAATTTTGACATGAGAAAAATGGATTGAATATGATGGATATTTTAGGAGACTTCTAGGAGTAATCTTTCTTATTACTGGTAGAGAGTAATAGTTTCATAACAATGTTTCTAATAGAATAGAGAATATTATCATGTATTTACAAATTTTGTATGCTAGTACTACTTTATTTCATACCTACTTACTAAGTGCTCGAACTCATCTTATTTTAATATGCTTTAGCTGACAGGCCAGAAGATGGAGTCCAACAGGGGGTTGGAGCTCAAGAAAGGGATAAATTATGAAGTTTAGAACTTTATACCCTTTTATTTATTTTGATGCCTCATTTTGGAATATATTAAAAATGTAAATTTGTAAATTATATCAAAGATGTAAAGTTAAAAAGTAGAAGCCATAGTAATATGCATGTCATTATTGTAATATTTATAAATAGGCTGCCACACTCTACTTTTACAGTACGATTATGGTTCTGGGCATCTGTGGTGGTTGGGAATGTCTTATATGGGTTTAATACAGGCTCATGAAGGTAATTTTAGTGAAGGTAAGTTCAAGGGAAACTATGTCCGTGGATCCTGAAAAACGTAGGGAGTTACACTACTCCAATTTCTGAGTTAGCTTCCCTTGTTGCACTCAGGTTCCACTAACATTGGTGGGTTTTCCACAAGCTCACTAACAAACTCATACACTAGTTTTCTAAGCTCACCAAAAACTTATTAGCTTCTAAGATCACCAGCAAACTTATATAATGAAGGTTTTCATGAACCAACTCACTAGTTTCCAAGATCACCAGCAAACATATACGATGATGGTTTTCTTGAACTACCAACTCATTAGTTTCCAAGATCACTATCAAACTTATACACAACAAGTGTCTCTACTTACTTGGGTAGATAAACTACAGTGTAATTGTACAATAAGTTACCTCTTTGCTAGGCTGATTTTTACACTAATGAAATACAAATGGAATAGATGTTTAGTGAAGAACAAAGGATATCAAACTCCAGAGATAGAATTGTGATTTTGAGCACAGAATTTTTTGTAAAGCATGGTGGAGATTGAATATCATAGAGGAAGAAAACTTTTCTTGAGAGTAGATGCTTGTTTATGCTCTTTTTTTTAACATCGTTCTTCTTTTCTTTTGTATTTTTGCCACCTTTATATCATCTTATATTTCAGCCGTTGTTGATAAACGACCTTCATTAAATGAAGAAGACTTTTGATTATCTCCTGTTGAAAAAAGCTATCTTCTAATTAATTTGTATATATTAGAAAGTTTGCAATGCCATAGAGGTCTTTTAAATTCATTCCTTTTGAGGAAAGAAAAGAGATGTCATCGAAGGCACACAACCTCTAAGAATAGAACTGCTTATTAAACTAAACCTTCCAACTAGAATGATTCAAAATGATAATTGAGGTAAACAACCAAGTGTTGATGATAAATAAAAACATATGATTGAACAATTAAGGTATTGACTATTGCTCCCAAGTGTGTAGTAATGAATAACATATCAAGGGAAACAACTTAAGTCTAAGTGGACTGGATCAGAGACAAGATCCATTGTAATGGAGAAAAACACAAATGTCTAAGAGTAGCACTGAGATGACAAAAAGATTTTTGAAGCTACAAAATACATTTGAAGTTATGGCGTCCAAGCCCTTCAAAATTTTCTTCAAAGATACTAAAGACAAAACCTCAACTGTTGCAAAAGTTTTTCTTTAGAAAAATGACAAAGGATGAAGTTGCATCTCACAGTTCTAATCAAAAATTATTTTTCTACTATTTGAAGTTTGTTCAAATCAATCATGACAAAGTAGAGTGAAGAAAGAGTTCATTCAAAGGTTCAAGGCAGATGCCTCGAATAAATGTATAAGGCCACGTACAAAGCAGAATGAAGACAAACTTCAGCCAAAAGCACAACGGAGACATCTCATACAAATGCAAAAGAAAAAGATGCACGTCAGACAAAGTAGAACAAAGCACGCACAAAGTAAAATGAAGAGGAACTTCATCTGAAGCCACAAGGGAGACATCTCAGACAAATGCAAAAGAAAAAGATGCACTTTAGACAAAGTAGAACAATGGAATTTTGTTTGACCAAGAAAAATGAAACAAAGTTTGTTTGAAACTAACTTCAAACAAAGTAACAATTCAATTGATTTGTTTGAAACTTACTTTGGGTAAATAAAATGCAGTGCACTCGGACAAAGACAACTCTTTCCATTCTAGTCATAGAAAGTTTGTTTGAAGCTAATTTGAGGCAAACTAGAGAACCTCAAACAAATAATAGATGAGATAGCAGATCAAATCTTCACATGAGTAGAGAACATCAACTTTAAAAAAAGTGAAAGTCAAAGATAGAAAGAAATTCAATCAAAGCATCCCCTTTTCTGTCAATAATTCTATTCTTAGAGGTTGACATGATCATAAAACATTAACTTCAAAAAAAGGGGATTAGCCAAAGATATAAAGAAATTTAAATGAAGCATTCTCCTTTTTGTCAGCATTTCTATTCTTAGAAGTTGTGTGTCTTCAATGAAACTTCTCTTCTTTCCTCAAAGGGAATGAACTTAAAAGACCCTTTCTATGGCACTGCAGACTTTCCAATTGATACAAATTAATTAGAAGAAAGCTTTTCTCAATGGGAGATAATCAAAATGGTCTTATTCATTTAACGAAAATCATCTATCAATAATGACTAAAATGTAAGATGATATAAAGGTAGCGCAAGAAGAAAGAAGAGGTACAAAAGAGAAGAATGATGTTGAAAGAAATAAAAGAACTGAAACGAGCATCTAATCTCAAGAAAAGCTCTCTTTTTTTATGATATTCAATCTCCGTCGTGATCATCATCCTACCTCTAGAGTTTGATGTACTTTTCCATTCACTAAATATCTATTCCATCTATATTTTATTAGTGTACAAATTAACCTAGCAAAGAGGCAACTTATTGTATGATAACCTAGCAATTTATCTGCCCCAGCAAGTAGAGAGGCTGGCTATGTATAAGTTTGTTGGTGATCTTGGAAACCAGTGATTTGGTGGTAAGCTTGGTAAAAATCATCATTGTATAAGTTTGTTGGTGATCTTGGAAACCAATGAGTTGGGGTGAACTCGGGAAAAACCATTATTATATAAGTTTACTGATAATCTTAGAAATTAATAAGTTTTCAGTGAGCTCGAAAAATCAGTATATGAGTTTATTGGTAAGCTCATAGAAAATCAACTTGTGTTAGTGGAACCTGAGTGCGACAAGGGAAGCTAACTCAGAGAGTACCGAGTTGGGCTAAACTACTATAAAAATCTCTTGTATCTTGTACTGCACAAATTGAATTCCATCTCTTACATCACATTAATTTCATTTAGCCATAATTTTCAATTACTCAATTCATCTCTCCCCTCTTGAGCTATATATCTCAGGGGACCAACACTACTGATAAGAAGGAGAATGCTTCATTTGAATTTCTTTATGTCTTTGGCTAATTAACTTTTTTTGAAGTTAATATTCTCTGCTCATGTGTTGCTTTTGTTTGGCTGTCCCATCTAGTATTTGTCCAAGGTTCTTTAGCTTATCTCAAATTAGGTTTGGACAAACTTTCTTTGAGTAGAATAGAAAGTCATCTTTATCTAAGCACACTGCATTTCATTTACTCAAAGTGAGTTTCGGACAAATCAATTGAATCATTATTTTGTTCAAAGTTAATTTTGGACAAACTTTGATCCACTTTTCTTAGTTAGACAAAATTCCTTTGTTTCTTCTTTATCCAAAGTGCATCTTTTTCTTTTGCATTTGTCTGAGATATCTCCCTTGTGACTTTTGATGAAGTTTCTCTTCACTCAATTTTGTTCATGGCCTTAAGCATTTGTGCGAGGCATCTACCTTGAAATTTTGGATGAGGTTTCTCTTTATTTTGGACAATCTTCAGATTGTGGATGAACAACTTTTGATTGAAATGCAACTTCGTCCTTTGGCCTTTGTTGAAACAAGATGTTGTCCTTGTTTGGCTAAAGCAAGTCTTCATCTTAGATTGGCTCTTTTTGAGAAAGAATTCTGCTATATTTTTGAAGGATATTCTGAATGGCTTGGATGCCATAACTTCAAATATATTTTGTAGCTTAAGAATTATTTTTATCATCTTAGTGCTACTCTTGGGCATTTATGTTTTTCTCCATTGTAGTGGATCATGTCTCTGATATATTCCTGTATGCCTTATCTACTAGACTTGAGTTGTTTCCATGATATGTTATCCATTACTACATACTTGGGAATAACAGTTAGTATCTTAACTGTTATGCCAGGTTAAGAGTTTTGATTCAACATGTATTACCCAACGATGCTCCTTATGCTTCTCTTTATGTATCTAGCTCAATGATGCTTATTGAATTTTACACTATATCGATTATGGACTCAGGAGCAACAAACGATATAAATAGAGACCAAGGAGCATTCTAGAGTATCGCTAGATTCCAACAAGAAAAAGATGGATATATGTAGAGAATAACTCCAGAGTTTAGGTAAAAGAAATCGAAACATGCAAATTAGAGTGTGTGGTGGACAAATCCTATTCCTACATGATGTCCTTTATGTACCAAATATCCGATGGAACTTAGTCTCTATTACATCTCTTCTTAGCCTATGTTATTCCTTAAATTTTCATGGTGATTATGTAAAAGTGTTATTGGGTATAACATTTTATGACTTTGGTTTTATTTTAAATAGTTTTATGATATGTGATGTCGAATATGATAAGTTCATATCACAAGATGGTTATTTTTCTTTAATTGCTTCTTCTTGTGATGCAAATCTAGTTGCAAATGTATAGATGCTAGATTAGACCATATCAGGTAAGAAAGAATTAATAGATTAGCTAGAGAAGGCATAACTAAAGTTGACTTACCTATTTGTGAACATTGTATGGCTAAAAAAGTAACAAGAAAACCATTTGACAAAGCAACAAGAGTAGAGTTTCCATTATGTCTAATCCATTCAAACATTTATGGTCTAATGAATGTGAGGGCAAGGCATGATGTCTCATATTTCATCACATTTATAAATGATTACATGTGGTCTAGTTTTGTTTTCCTGATCTCCCATAAGATAGAAGCATTAGAGTGCTTCATACGTTATATGAGTATAGTTGAGAATCAATTGAATTGCACAATCAAAGTTTTTGCAAACTAATTGTGGATGCGAGTATTTATCTAAGCAGTTCATAGATTTTTGTGATAAAAAATGTATTGCAAGACAACTAACAATTTTTAGAACTCTACAATGAAATGGTGTTGCAAAGAGAAGGAATAAGACTTAAATGGACATGGTTAGATTTATGATGGCTTAGAAAGATACATTGTTGACTGCATCTTATGCCCTCTAAGTTAGTAACTTCTACACCTTATGAATTGTGGACAATAAAGAAGCCTTATCCAAGTGATTTGTAACCCTGGGGGTCAACTGCTTATGTCCACAATTCCTTTTACAAGTATGATAAATTAGGGCTAAGAGGAAAGAAATCTATCTTCATAAGATACTCTCTGAAGGGTATGTATTCATTGATCAACATGAGGATGAAAGCATGACCAAGTTGGAATCATGAGATGTTACATTCTTAAAGAATGATTTTCCTAGTACGTGTAAGGTTGAAAAGGACATTCCTTTATATAAAATAGAAAATTTTGAAGGTAGTGGCACACCTAATCAGTCAAACGAATTTGAAGAGGAATTTTCTCAACTTCTTGAACCAAGTGGGAGAGATGCACCTCAAGAACATTAATCTCATAGTAGTTAAAAAAGTATCCTATATTGTCATTTTAAGATTGAAGAAGAAACTTTTATTGTTACTCCAAAAGATGATGATGGGTCCAACTCAATCGTGGAGGCTCTCTCATGCCAACTAAGGAAGAATGGAGAAGAGCAATGGAAGAAGAAGAAAGTCCATGATGATAAATCAAGTGTAGGACTTGGTTGATCTTTCATTTGGGCATAAAGTGATTAGTAATAAATGGGTTCTTAAGATTAAACATAGAGCATATGGATCCATTGAAAGATATAAGGCTCGCCTCATGACAAAAGGTTATACTCAATAGGAGGGTATAGACTATGAGGAAACTGTTGGTCCTTAACTAGACGGTAGCTCAAGACGAGAGGGGAGACGGGGG